>CM075297.1:9651260-9851673 GCA_037672795.1 Lagerstroemia speciosa
TTTATCTCTATGCTCAACTCTAATGTTAGCTATAATTTATCAGATTTTCAGATAATATACAGTGCAAATTAAAAAATCAATCGAAATGACTCATTCACCCACCGTTTTCCTTTCCAGTGGATAACTTTTATATGATCCTACCTGATTATATTATCACATGTAAAATATTCCGCCGATCTATAAGAAATTTGATCGCTTCCATATAAAAGCTAAATTATTAGGCAATACTACTCAATTTTCTTAAAAATCGGACATTGATTTATTTTTTTTTTTTCGAAGTGGAGTTTATTTCTCAACATCAGAAGGAAAAATAACCGATATGAGACGAAAAAATTGATAATTGGGATGTTAATGGGTCGAGAGAAATATTGTACAAAGATTGGGTTCTTCTTTGAGGCTGCCTTAAAAGTTCTGAGCATTACTTTCAAATTCAAATGCCTAGTGAAAATGTTAACGCGCGTCCTCTTTTCCATATTAATCTTTTTGCACAATTAGTTTCTAAGTATAACTTAAAAAAGGGATTTAGTATATTGATGATATTTTCGATATAAGATTGTGAGTGATTTATTAACTCAATTCTGATTAGCGACACTCTTGCGTCCCTTTATTCCCAGCATTTTTCTATCCTCTCTCGACCCACGTGTCTTTGTTAAAAAAATCAAATGGTTGAGAAAAAATGGATTTGGTTCGATGACATTGTTGGATTAGGTTCGATAGGTCTTGCATTGAATCCTTATCAACAAAACTCTCCGCATCCCTTCTTCATCCTATCACTTACAGGTAGGTGAACCGGGTTTATAAATGACGTGTGAATATTATCAATAAATACTTGACGCATTAACGGATATTTTAAATCATAGTTAAAAAGTGAGTATTGTCTTGACTGTACTTTTGTATAGTTTACCAAGTTGTTGATTAATTTTGCAGGGAGTGCGCCGGTTTGTGGAGCTATCACCACGGACCTATGTGGTCTCGTCCCTAGACTTCGATGACTCGCTAGAGCTCGACGGCCTCGCACCGCACCACCGTGCCTCGTCCCTCCGGTTCGGAGCGAGACAGTTCAATCAACGGCCAAGATCAGCTCCTGCGCCTCGTCCCGCTTCTCCTTCACCGTGTCCCACCACTTAGGGGACTCCCTCAAGCCCTGGTACCTCACGTTGACTGACTCTTCACCGTCCAAGGTGGGCCTCACGGGCTCGTACCCTATGGGGCCTGCCTTGATCTCTCCGCTCAATGCCCGGTCCCTCTCGTTCGCGTCCCCGGCGCCAGGACACCGCGTGGCGGCGCCGGCGGGTACGGCTACACCAAGAAGTCACCGTTCCCCTCAACCCCGCTCCCGCAGCGACCAGGCAGGGACGAGCCAGCTGCGGCGAAGGCCTCCGCACGAACCCCTCGGCCACTGTTTCTCCAGTCGCCTGCCACATTCTTCCTCCGCAAGCGGGACTGCCACGTCAGGAACGCGGAGAGGTCCCGGGAGTCATTCGCCCCGTTCATGAAGTTCTATCGGAGACCGTACGACGAGATGATCTACCGGTCGAAGATGAAGCCGCCGCATAGCGGCCTCATCTCGGTCGTCTCTCCGCACCTCAAGCGGCGCCACATGTCGGTATCGCAAAGGTTCTGAAACGCAATGCAAGCGGGTCCCACGAAAGGAGATCGATCATAGCACATATTGAAGTAGAGGACCCAGTTGAAACAAAACATTCAATCAGCTATTAATTTATGTCGATGATTGTTATTTTTCTTGTGCGAGTTAATTTGATTGACGGCCACAATGTTTTAATTTTGTTCAATTGGAGTTTGCTCGTGCATTGAATTTGTGAGTTTACCTCGTCTTAGTGGGTATAAATCCGATCTTATAAATTCACTGCAATATTTTAACATCACTGTGTATATCTAATAATATCTTATAAATCCGGTGATTCGTTACAATATTTAACATAGCATCGTAATTTCTTATACGTCTAGTAATATGAGTCATTGAAATTATTCAGCATTTATTTTTCATTAGGTAAGCTATCAAATTTGAGTTTTACAAATGAAAAAAAAAATATTATTGGGAGAGTTTTAGTATCTTTATGAGTCAACCCAACTCAAATAAGGATTAATTAGAGTTTATCAGAGTTCTGAGCACAGATGATACAGGAGAGAGCACTGTACGTGACAAATATACCACGTAACAGTACTGACGTGGTGTTAGAAACTAATAAATTTAGTCCTTTAAAAGATTTTCAATAAAATCTTAAAAAATGATTCTAAAAGATAATTGAATTCTATCGATTTTGATATTATATTAGTATTAACATGTGATATACTGTCACATACAAGACATTCTCGTGATATAGACAGAAAAATATAAGTGACAATGTCCGAAGTGGAATGTGATATTGTGTGAAAAATGAACAAAGAGATAGAGAATACAATTAAATCTTAAATTTATTTGGTTTGGTCTTATTTTGGGAGGCCAAAGGTTAGTGTGTTGCATGGGAGAAAATGTTGTGTACGATCGCAAGACCAACATTAGTACTGTTTGGTGGTGTAACAGTTTAATAGAAATTAGTCACATCAGCAGATTCATTAGTATGGATAGGAATTAAGAAAATGACACTTTTGATTCTTAATCTTTCTTTTTTGTCGTTTTCGTCCTAAACTTTTATTTTTTGCCATTCGCATCATTAACCTTCTGAGTTTTTGTCACTTTGATCCTATCGTTACTTTTTCCATCCAAAAAAAATATATTCCATCAAAAAAGAATATTTTATCCAAAAGTCATTTTTCAATGAAATATATTTTTCAAAAATAGAGAAAAAGGGGAAAAAGCAAAAATGAAAAGTATCTGTCGGGTTTTACTGATAGTCATATTTTATTCAAAATTAAGACACATTCCCAATTTAAGATTGATTGATGGTTATTATCAATATATAATTATGACTTATTATGAGAAAAATATATTTAATTTTCAAAAGGGCACCCGTTGGTAACTAATATTTCCTTAATCAGGGATGAAGTATACTTCTTTGAAAAATATTTTTTGGATGGAAATATGCTTTTCTGGATGAAAAAGTAGCGGTGGGACCAAAATCATAAAAACTCAAAAGGTTGAGGATTTGGATGACAAAAAATAAAGGTTCATGAGGAAATGACAAAAAGGCGAAAGGTTAATGACCAAAAATGTTTTTTTTCCCAATTCCTGTCCATATTGATGGATTTATTGATGTGACTAATTTTTATTAACTTGTGACACCACCAAACAGTGCTAACGTTAGTATTGCGATCGTACACAACAGTTTCTCCCACGCAACACACTGAGCTTCAGCCTCCCAAAATAAGACCAAACCAAATAAATTTAAGATTTTAATGTTGTATACTCTATCTCTCTGTCTTTTTTCACAAAATATCACATTCCACTTCAGCATAAGTGAAAATTTTATGGTCCAATCACTGAACGATTCAATAACTTAATCCAATAATTCAAACTTATGAAAAGAATTCAATGATTTATAATCATTTTCCTTGTATACTTAACAGTGAAATAACCGAACCATAGAATTTTTCCTCTCTTGGTCGTGTGATTGTCGGCAGGTCAATGACTGAATAAAGTATGCATCAATCGATTCCAAGACGGGTTCATGCCAGTGGTGATCGGAGAAGAATTACATGTATTGACTTGACATTTCCCTATTATTTCTTATCTCACCGTTGTTGCACTATGAGATCTAATTGGCAGAGCATTTGTAACAAAGAAGAGAAGTAATTTAATCGGTACAGTATCGGGAACTGTTCTTGCAAGCATGTGAATCGTCCTTGGAAATTTTATAAGTGCGATTGCATGAATTTCAGGCACTAGTTCGATGGAGATACTTCTGTCAGGTGCCGAGTCGAGGGCGGTTTCCATGGGGTTCGATCGCTCGGATTGTTCTCCTTGGAACGATCCGTCTTCTTCGGAATTCCTTTCCTTCTACATGTCAAGTCCTCCCACTCTGCCAATTTCCATTGCCTCTCTAAGCTTTGGAGCTTTTGCTTCGATGGAGCTTCGATGTCGACAAACATGAACTGTCTGTACTCTTAAAGGCTGCCACTGAAATTGGAGTTTACTGCCTGGTTCCATCCGAGTTTAAGGCTGTCCCTTTCAACTGCACCATGGTGAAGGAAAGGACATTGCGGTTGATTCTGACATTTCTCAATTAGGTTGGAACTTTGGATCCGTCTACTAATAGGTCAACTCTTCCAGCTACAAATTTTGTTCATTCACGAGCCATAAACTGAATAAGAAAAATAAGCTATTTTAGTCATCCCATGCTGGCTGTTCCTTTGTGATTTTGCTTGGTTAGCTTTTGAATTGAGATTGAGTGCTTTTTATTATTATTTTTTTTTCACATAGTTCAATTAGAGGTGTAAATGAGCCAAACTAAACCCAAATCTATTATGTTCAATCTTGACTCGTTTGGCGATTTGCAAACTCAGGTTCACGCTAGAGCATTGGCGGACATACTATTTTAAAGTCGGGCTCGACTTGTTATAGAAAATGAAGGCTCGCAAAACTGAGGAGGAGGACGTAGGCCAAAAGCTGAGCAAGCGTGTCAATTACTAAGGGTGAGGAGGAGCACTGATTACTACTAAAAAAACAAGGAGATCAAGGGTTGTAAGTGACACAGTTTTGAATGAGGTGAGACAACGGATTTAAAGATTTTTTTACTGTTATGATAATAATAATAATAATAACTGACTCATTTAGATTCATAAATTTCTTTAACTGAATATTACTGGGTTCGGCCCTAAGTGAATTCGAACTTTTATTGAGTCATACTCGAATCGTTCACAAACTGTAGGACATGTTCCTAAATAGTTTATTCATGGTGGACACATTTTTGATCTTACGATTGACGGTTCGATTCAATTTAATGAGTGGGACACGTAGGGTACGAGCATCAAACATTTTCCATGTGATAAGAGGGGACAGCCGTCAAATCATCCATTAAAATAGATAAAAAGTAAGACCAACTGAAATTGTGGTGAAACCCCCGGTGAGTCTGATGGTAAGATTACGATCAAATGCCCTTTACATCTGAAGTCCACGTCCACTTGTAGTCAGCCTATGTCTCCGAATTCACCCTACCCCATCGCACTCGTAAGCTTGCGTACATGGCCGTGAGAATTAGTCGTGCGAAATCTTGATACAGTTCGATTCTTACCGGTGGCTCCCCTATTTTACATATTTCTCATGCTCCTTTAGAACCTCATGAGTCTGCATTGTAATCAAAGAAAAAGGGTGATGACCATCATGCGATTATTTTTAAGCGACATCACGAGCCTTGTAAGCCTATTGATTGAAACTAGCTCTCGAGAGCACGCGGGTTAGGCTAAGGCTTCCCCGTTGATTGTAGGTATTTATTCGAAAGATACTCTTATATTTATACTGCGCTGTCTCTCCAATAGATTCTGTAACTGGCTTCACCGAAGCTCCATCGGATCGACCTCAACTTTAGAAGGAGGCCAAAAATGAACTCGACACTGTCGGTCGTAGCCGGCTCGGCTCGGCCGCGTGCAGCCCCCGCCTGGCCAATTCAAGAAACCAAGTAGCTCTCGACAGTTACTTCCAATA
Organism: Lagerstroemia speciosa; assembly: GCA_037672795.1. NCBI lineage: Eukaryota > Viridiplantae > Streptophyta > Magnoliopsida > Myrtales > Lythraceae > Lagerstroemia > Lagerstroemia speciosa. The sequence continues at coordinate 9,656,863 of CM075297.1, forward strand.
TCGCCATAACCGTGAACAAAAAGCATGGAGGCTTGGCATGCATTCGTTTAGGTTACGTTTGGTACGAAAAAATAAGAGAGAACAGAGTGGAATAAGTAATCGTATTTTTCCCTGGATTGCCTCTACGTACAATCAATACTGTAGATTTTTTTCTTCAATAATGCCATTTTCTTAAAAAAAGGATAGGAAATGGTCTTTCCTTTAGTTCTTACAATTACATTCCTCCATATTATCAAAATAAATTTAAATATTACTAGTATTATAAAATTCATTCCATTCCATTCCATTCTTTTCAATTCTTTCGTATTAACGTAATATCAGATAATGAGCGTACACTGGACAAACCTCTCTTCTCTTCTTCCCTGCTCATTCTATTCATCCAACATTCTTATAGCATTGAAGCACTTCACTCAATTAAGAATCGGAAAGCCCTCCCGGTTTCCCCCTTTTGCAGGTCGTCGGGAGTGTGGAACCAGAAATCATCACGACAACATTTTTTTTTTTCAGAGGGGTTTTCCGACACTGTTCCTTCCGTTCTTTATCAGGCGAGGACTTGGAAGTTGTCTGAAGAGTTTCCTGGTCTGATGTCCAAGTTAATGTTAACCCCCATCATATTTTGATCGAGAAAAATCGAATGTGTTCACGGTTTCGATGGGCAAAAACGTAACAGCTGGGCGTGGACATCCAAGTAAAGCTTGAGGTGCGAGCTCTTCCATGTTTTAGAGCAATAACCACAGTCGAAGACAGCGTTTGGCTTTGTCGATTAGGCTGAACCACGAGCTATGGCCTTTGAATTGAGAAAATCTTCAGTGAAGCGGTCGTACTACGTAAACGATGCGGACGTGGTATATTCGTCCAATCAGGACTTGACGTGCTATTAATAATTATGCAGTTATAATTATTAAATCATAAAAAAATCTTTAAAAAATATAAAAAAAATCCTAAATATATAAATGATAAAAAAATTAAAACATCTAATAAATGATGAACTATAATTAGATAAATACATAAATAGTAAATCATGATTGGACGGATATACTATGTCAACATCGCCACCGTGGTATGACCCTCTGCTCCACTTAAGACTTTCTCCTTCGAATTGAGAAATTAGGAGATTGGTCACTTAACCAAATATTATGGAAATAGCATGAAATTAGGTCATTGACCCAATGCAAACATATAAAAGGTTAATTTTTTTCTTTCCCGGTTATCGAGACCGGGTTGGAAAAGAGGAATAAATGGGCATAGGAAGTGTCTGACAATCAACCTCGCAGATTCTTGATTGAATGATGCCACCGCTCCAAATATGTTTCTCATCGAGTTTTACTTGAGAAAGAATGAAAGGGTAAGAGGAGAAGCTGAGGAGAAGTTTCAAAGGATGTCGGCAGAAAGCAATAACCTATTGCTGGAAGGCCGCACATCACACTGGTAATCTCTTCATAAAACGAGGTGCAGAGCTTACACTGTGGACGTATGCATCCACGTCTGCGGCATCTTCTTCTTCGAAGCTGCCAACTTGAGACTGGATTCGCAGTTCCTGTTCAGAGCTTATGAACTCGACATCGAGCATCCAACATTACATCCCAGGGAAAAGCCATAATGTTGACATATGGGGAAAAAGGAACTCTTCACTGCTGCTCAAACTCATCCGTATGATACACATGTTCTTACAGATATAACCATCGCTCATTTAGTTGCTCAAACTCAAGCGTATGACACACATGTTCTTACTGATATAACCATCGCTTATTTAGTTACATCAAGTCCTCGGGAACTCTGGTTTCCCATATCACACATAACTTATCTCGTTATTAAAAGAAGAGAGGCATCGACCGGATGTAAAAAGTTCACAGAAAGATACATAACGTAGAGTGTGTGCATTTACATATGCTCACTTGTGGGCCTTCTTCTGCAAGGTGACCAAGTCAAGGCTCGATCCGTAAGTCCTGTTCAGGGCCTCTGCACACCACCCATGCCCATCATCAACTGTGGGCATCCGCACCTCCATTAGAGGACCCACAGGTTGCTGGGCGTCAGGCATCGTAACCCCAGCCAGGGCTCTCAGCACATTCGATGCATCAATGTCCATGCAAATGTTGATCTCCGGAATTCCCTTGGGAGCCAAGGGAATCCCTGTTATCTTAAAGTACCCCAGGAGGTGGTTCTCCCCCACCTTGTCCCCTTCACCCTCGTAAACTATGATCAATGCTTCGGTTTGATTATCGTGAACTGTGGTAAATGCCAGCTCCCTCCGAGCAGGCATGGTCGTGTTCTTGGGAATGATCGGAATGAAACTGTCTCCTTCTGCCCGAATCCCGATGCCAAGTGGAGTTACCTGTATTGTCAGAAGATCCAAACTCCCGAAGGGGTCACTTATTCCCGAAGCTACCGCCCCTTCCAGAGCTGCCCCACAGACAGCCGCCTCCAATGGGTTCATCCCTGAGTAGATCTCCTGTCTTTTACAAATCCCCTGCACAAGACTTCTTATCCTTGGGATGTATGAGCACCCGCCCACAAGTATAACATCAGTGACGTCCTCTACCTCAACCTTTGCGTCATGCAGGCACTGCCTTATGAGGTTCTCACATTTCTCAAACACCGTGCGGTTCACTTCCTCGAATTCCTTCCGGTCTAATATCTTGCATACTTTCAACTCATTTCCTAAGTCCACATCGACTTGAACACTCGTCTCGGAGGAGAGTTCATGAATCGCATCCCGGGTTGCCACTCGGAGTATTCCCATTGAGCGTATTTCGTCAATTCCATGACCCCTGGAGAGGAGATTCTCAGACTCGGGCAAGAGATGATGCATTGTGTTAGAAAGCAAGTCTTCCCCTCCAAGGGTGATCCCTGCTAAGGCCTTTATCTGCGAGATTCCCCCTGCAGTGGCGGTCACAGCCACATCAGAATACCCTGCTCCCATGTTAAAGATCAATGCAATCTTCTCACTCCCGCTTCCCATGTTCTCATGAGCAATCTGCTGCTGCTGTTGAGCATAGAGCAATGCAACAGCAGTCGGCTCTGGCATCAGTCTGAGGACATGGAGGCCTGCCATTGCACATACTCGCTCAATCCGAGTCAGCTGAAACCTACTGAATGAGGCTGGAACAGTTAAGACAACATTCCTTATGGGCCTCTTCAGTTGGATTTCTGCCATTGCCCTCAACTCCACCATGAATATTGCGAGAACTTCCTCAGGAGTTGTGGACCTCCACATATTGTTTACCAGAGCAGCAATGAATGGACGCACTCCAATGTCTAGAGTTTGCACAAGAAAAGGTAGATTCTTGCTTGCATGGATGATTGGGTCAGTATCAACTCTACCGATCAGACGCTTCATGTTGAAGACTGCTGCTCCAGATAGCATCTCATGCTCATGAGACAGGTGGTTGCTAACCCCACCTGCAGGGCCCTCATCCTTGAAAGTAACATAGGATCGCATCAGCTTTTGGTTCCTTATGTTCCTGATGAGCTCAACCTCGGAACCGTTCCAAAAGGCCACACTGCATTGTGAGGTGCCGATGTCAATTCCAATCGCGAGCTCTGGGAAGGGCGATGAGGTCTTTTCATCTCCAGTGGTTTCAGTGTCTGATGCCACGGTGTACGCAGGTTTAGCCATTCCTGCACACACAAAGTGGAAAGAAGAAATTGGACAATAGGCATCGCTTAGTGGTCTGTGAGAACTGCTCACCGATGATAACACAAGTTAACAGCACCACAAGAATCAGAAACCTCAATTATTAATGTCCAATTGCAATGTGTGGGAATTAAAATCAATAAGAAGATGGATAAATTACCTTTGACTGGGCTAAATTGGTCTGACATTGACTATTAATGACTTATCAACAAAAAGAGACTTTACAATAGAAGTGACTGAATCATTTTATAATTGTGTAAATCTAGAGAAGAATGAGCATAAAATGGCCAAAAGCAACTCCCAATTGACCGGTATGAGGTAAATCTTGGCTAATTGATCGAAGTGGATAGCTCCAGTAGACCCATAGATCATGGAACAAATAGGGTGGGTAGGCCCAACCACCACACCACACATATAGATGCGAACCCCCCTCGTTACCGTACGTGCAACTCTCACCGCATACAAATTATTACTAATTAAGATATTAAACTAAAAACAGGAGCAACCAGTAAACTGTTCAGACCATATAAGCTGAATTATGAACTACAAAGCCTTCCTAAAACTTATTTTATAACATGGAATGTTTTAATTATTCAAAAAAAGGCTCTGTAGACATTATTTAACTCCAACGTTACCGTTAATCAAGAAAAATTTGAGGTGTGGAACCATATGTGTAGATGGGTAAAGATACCTTCGCCTGAGACTTTGAACTAGGAAGAAGTCACTAAAAAGTAAAGGCTTTCGGCCACTACTTAGAAGCCCTTTCAAGAACGAGCATCTTCTTTTCTGTGGTAACATCAAAATCCCTATGAACTGTGCTAGATCTAGAACGACAGTGTAATACTCTATCACCAAATGATATCAATAGATAAAAGCATTTCTCTCCTTATCTATTCTTTTGGTGCCACTAGATCCTTCACAACCAACCATGTTTCCCAAAATCAGAATTTTACAAACACCATCATCAAGCAAACCGATGGGTTCCCAATTCTGGACAATGATTTCAACTTTTTACAAACACCATCAGCAAGCAAACATCAGTTACCAAGCATAATTTAAACCACATGGCATAGAGCTAACAGAAATCTCCCTTCTTTTCACTATGCCATGGAACATCAAACGCTTAGGAAGACATTTACTATAAAATTCAGAATACGAAATTCTATAATGAACCAAACTTCGTTTAAGACCAACATCGAACATCTTCAAAGCATGACGAGGGCACTACTAGACCTGATTTATAATCTGAAAAGAATGAACTTCCCGCCTAGCAATCAGAAAAAGGGAACAACAGGGGTGGCAGCAGATAGGGGACTGCCCAGAAATGGGAATAAGAGAGTTGAAACAGAAGCTTAAGAAGCAACATTAATACAACGAAATGAGCAAGATTCAAGTGGAAATTATGGACACAGAACACTGAAGAAAAATCGGAGGGGTTACCTTTGAGCCCAAGTGAAGAAGGAGATGTCGGCAAGGAAAGAGAGAATGCTGTCTGTGAAATGGAGTACGAGGAAGTTGCTAGAGACAGTGAGAGAGAGATTCTTCGGGTTCTCGAAGGTTGGAGCTTCAGAGTGCGGGAGGAAGCAAATACAAAGGTGGTGGCGTCAGGGTGCCAGGTTCTAGAGTTCCCGAGAAAAGCAGAGAGATATCCGGTCGTTTAAAAAATAAATAAATAAATAAATGAATCCTGTGGGTCAATTAAACCGCCTAATGAACCAGACGAGAGATTCGTTTACAGGGATGCAATTCTATTTCTAAGAAAGAATGGGAATGGCAATGGATCGGGTGAAGTTTTTGAAAACCCGAACCTGCCCCCCACCTAGAACGGGTTGACCTGCCTTGCAGCCCTAGAGTGAGGCATTTGGGTCAATGTGGGTTGACCCTATTTATAAAAAAATTAATATTACAAAGAATATAATTCAAAATATTGTATAAATTTATATATTTACAATAATATTGTTAAGTAAATGTAAAATAATTAGAATTTAGATCAATTTAAAAAAATAGAGTAATTATTATCCAATTTATTAAGAAAAAAGTACTCATAAATTAAATAAATTTAATTTTAAAATATATAATGATATCATAAAATATAGTGGGACAGATCGGGTATGCGCAGGGTCAGAGTCCGATGACTAACCCGAAACCCAACCCGCCCTGTGCACTGGTCGGGGTTGGGATCGATTGATCCGGCAGGGTGAGACAATTTTGCCATCCCTATTTCTAAGGGTGCCAGGCTTGATTCGACCTGTTTGGATCAGGTCTGAATCTTACTTCTTCCTTGGTCCAATATATCCGCTCGTATATTGTACATGATTTTTGGTTAAATAATTGTTATTCTATTAAATATGAATGGATATGGATCTGTTGAAGAATTTCTTAAGTATGCTAACCAAGTAGTTAGTCAAAATTGACAAGCATAGCATAATTCGGAATTTCAAATGGTCCTACCTCACAATATTATAGCAAAAAAATACTAATTAAATTGTAGCGATTAGTAAAAATCATGACAACTGTTCAAGTTATTAGCATCGATTTATTCTAGGAGTGAGCGGGTTCGGACCCCCTCCATGTTACATCGCACCCGGGCTCTACCATGTATAAGAAAATGAGTCCCTATCAGGACCTGTTAGATATCTTGGATCTCGGGTACTATATTGGAACATGTTTATTCATTTTTCATTTATGTCAATCAAGAATACGTGTTATTTTAAATGAGAAAAGTGCACGGATATAAGACGAGTCCGGAGACCTATGACCTGTTGTCTTCAAGATATCTCTTTTTCTCCGACACTGGATTACGCGTGGCAACTCTGGGCACGGCCCGGCATAAAAACCGTGCTTGGACGGAGTCTTATCGTGCCTAACTCTTATTGGGCCGTACCTGGGCCGAACGATATAATAGCCCCATAACTAAATATATGATTCATAAAGATTCAGCCCAAATATTAAATTACGACCCAATACAATATTAATCATTAAAAGGATAAATATGACTAGATCCAGCCCATCTACTTAGGTCCAACACAAGGCCTAAGCAAAAAGGAAGGAAGCCAGAAATCCCTTTCTTATATCGTGGGTATGCAGTAAGTCTAGCTAGATTAACGATCCTCCAGTCTGAACCAGGCGGCCCGAAAATTTACCATGCCGTGTCGTGCCGTGCCTGGGCCTAATCTTGATGGGCCAGCACGGCACGGCATGATTTGCCAGCCCTACACCTGATGTAACCCCTTCTAGGATGTACGCCAACAATAGCTATAAATACACTTTGATTTGTCTTCGCCAAAATATCTGTTCAAATCTTCTTGCAACATCTTCAAACATTTTCCTCATTTTCTTCTCCTTTTCCGGACTTTATCTGGTTAAAAAAAAAAAAGAGATCTTCTAACCATTATCTTTACACTCCAAGAATCCTGGTCATCAATAGACACAACAGCACCATGACAAGTCTGGAGCTATTATGATCAAAACATACTGTGACACATTCAGCGACACAAGCTGGCAGATTGCATTCTACCTCTCCGTGCCTGGGCACGCCGAGTCTATTACACCTTTCCCAGTTTCAGTTCTCGAATCTCATGCATTACCTTTAACTGAACGAACATGAAATAGGCACTAGGCTCAAGTTAAGGCAAAAGCACTCAAGAAACATCCAAAACTTGGTTAAGCTTGTGAACTACACCAAAGTCATGGCCTAAAAGTTGCACCAAAATTTACTGCTTTCTTAAACCTAATAATTTCTCCTCCCATATCTTCTGGCCACAGTCCCATTTTCTTGATCTCTCTTTTCAACGTTTATCTCTCTCTCCCTCTCTCTTTTTTGAACCAAATCAAAAGAACTTATTTGGTTTGGTTTGATTTGGCACAGTAAACATGCACTGTAATTGGTTTGCATGGAAAAACCGGATTGATTTAAACCAATTCGGTCAACCTTTCAATTGTATTTTTTTATTATTACAGTAAAACCGATTTTGGTTCAGTTCGAACCTATTAACTGCACCATTTACACTTAAAAATCAACCGAACCTCATTTCATCTAAAAAACCACACCATAATAGAACCAATTCGGAGAGAACCGGTTCAAAACAATTCGGTATCTCGAAATGGTTTTTTTTTTTTTGCACACCCATAAGCTCAGACTCTTAGCCTACTAGAGTCAATTTCCACAAAAATCTAAATTGTTATAAGATAGTACCCAATTCTTTTATAAATCAAGTTTTAATCTTCAAATTCTTCGATGTGGGATTTATTCCTCAACACTCGCCCTTATGCAACGATGTGGCTTACACTTGCCACGTACCCCATTCTTCCGTTCTTGAAGTGACATATGATTTTGTCATTTAAAATTAATATTTCAATTTAGTTGCTGCAATAAGTGGATGCATTGACAAGTAAATATAATGAGGATTGCATGTTGAAACATGGAGATTGTAAGATTGTCAGCCAACAAATTGTGAAAAATGACGAGAAATTGATTAATTGTTTGGAACAGATGTTACCATGTACCGGCGTACGCTAATGCAAAGTTAAGAAATTGTTTAAAAACTCGTAAAAATAAAATTGAAAAAGAGTAGATTTAATCAACAACATAAAAACAAAAATTAAAAAGGATCAAAGAATATATAAAATGCACAAAATTCCAAAAAAAAAAAAAACCAGAACGCCGAATTTACCCAGAACTCCCAGCGCTATGTGAAAACTCATCTAGATTTCTCATCCTCGCATCCATTGTCAAGATCATCATCATTTTCTATATTGCCCAGTCTTCATTTTGAAATTGCAGTAACCCACTTTTGACATTTTATTTTGACTAAGGCAGCCAGGCAAACTTGAATTATGGTGCAGTAACGTAGATTAGGTCTCGACTGCTCGAGATTCGACAGATTTGATAATGATCGCACTAACGCGTACAACGTTTCAAACTTCTCTCGTCGGCCAACCATGCGTGATGAGTGTTCTTTGTGAACTTCCACGCAAGTCTTGGATTTCGAAATTTCTGAGGGAGGATGGTGAGCTCCTAGTCCTTGTTCGATGTGTCTGGTATGTGATATCTCTTCTGATTCCCTTCGCGGTACTTCAGAAATCACGGGTCTCAAAAATCATGCCTCTCTAATCTGCCATGTCCTGTCACGGCACGAGCTAGCCAAAATCATTTGGTGACTTCGCGTGGCACAACTTATCCTACAGCAACTCTTTGTGGTGGCATGATCCATCTTGCCCTCCTCCATCCTTATTGAAGATATTCAATCAATTTATTAAATTTTTACCTGAGTCTATAAGAGTCTCGAGCTCATTTTCACCTAAAAACTTGAGCTGATAGGTGGTGGTACTCAGTTCTTTAATAAACCCAAGTTTCTTTATCAATCTGGTCGACGTGGGATTCTAATCTCAGCACCTGCTCTCACATGGCAACGTATTCATACTCGACACGTGTCTTTAAACACCCGCCCTCAACAACTGACCTCAAACCAGTCATTTTTCTTCCGGTCTCAGATAGGGGGACAAACTACCACTAGGCAGGCATCCTCTTCTGTTCTCAGGCTAACAAACGAGTCGGACTGTTTTCATACTTGATAAACTAACCACGACCTGGGCATTTTTCTTCCTGTCTTGGATTTAACGGACCATGAGTTCCACACTCGGCCCGGTGTGGTGTGAGTTCAGGATCGAGCCGCTCTAATACCATATTAAATTTTCACGTGGGCCTATAAGAGTTTTGAGCTCATTTCCACCTAAAAATCTAAGTTAACAGGTGGTGGTACGTAATTCTCTTATAAACCCAAGTTTCTTTCTCAATCTGGTGGATGTGAGATTCTAATCTCAACACAATTTGTGTTTAGAAGTTTTCAATACACTCAATTTTCTAGATATCACCATCCAACTATGTCGATTTGATGATCTTGTATATTCTGTTATGACTCTCTTCATATCTTTTTCTTTTTTTCTCGATGTACAGAAGAGGTATATAGACCTGTTAGAAATGGGATATTTTCCTTATTTTTTGTTTAATCCTAACAACCAAACTTGTATATATATATATATATATATATGCACGTGGAATTGATGAATGGCACGCATGAAGGAACATTTTCCCTTTCTATCGTTCTTCTTTTACAACCCCTTTATTTTAATGTTACGGAATGTGCTCTTCTATCACAATCATCATAAACATCTCAAGTGTATTTAAGCAAAGGAGCTACTTTTTTCAATGGAAAGTTTTCTTAAAGGAGAAAGTCAGTAATGGCAACTAACTCATCCCGTTATTTAATGTTCCGACCTTCTTATTCAATCATGAACATATCAGACGAACTAAAATAACTAATACTGACACTGATCTCATTGACGCAGTATCACCGAAAGCCTGATTTAGTTCACGAAACTGGTACACGCCAACTAAGTTCAAAAGCTCCTCCTAGTAATTTTGCTTAGAAGAATATTGAAACGTTAGATCTTAAACTCATCAAACCATATAAGAATAAGTTTTAGAACTTTAGACCACTGTTCTCATGGTTTTTATGCAAATGAGCCAATCATAAAAGAATGGCAAAATACTATGGAAGTATTCAAACACTGATTATCAACTCGCTAACTAAACTACGATTTATGACCTAGATTGGTTTCTAGTGCTAGTAAATTGAGACAACTATAGCGGTTGTCCTATAAGTTTGTCTCATTTTTTTGGACATCGAATCCTATAAAATTGATTTTGACTCTTTCAGTCCCATAATATTTGTTCTGTTACACGTATGGGTCCAAAAAGTTACGAGCCATTAACTGAATGCTAATGTGTACAGATGTAATTAAACATATTATTTTTTACTCAAGAAAATTATAATAGAGGTCCTATAACTTCACCGCTTTTTGACATCCATTCCTACAATTTAAACTTTGACTCTTTTGGTCCTATACCATCTGTTTTTTTTTTTTTTAAATTTTTGTGAGCCCAAAACATTATATCTTATTAACTAAGATTAGCGTGCATCTAAAAATGTTAAAAATTTTATTTTTATTATTAAGATAATGCAATTACTCTTTTACCCCTTATTGTTTATCAAAATTTTAAAAGTATAGCATATTACTTTGAAATGATTTTTATTAGAATATTTTGCTTCGAGAGTTCTCGGTGGACCGAGCTTGCACTGAGGCCACTAGTGACCCTCTTGAACTGAGGTTTATGGAGCGTTATGGAGGAGAGAGCCATGCGGGTGCAAGTCTAACCCCTATTTGGCTAATAGGAGGTTTATGAAAGTACAATTTCAACCCTTCTTCCATAACCTTTTATCCAGCCAAATTTTCAACCTCCAAATTGGAGGGTTATAGAATGTTATCTCATCCATCCATAACTCTCTGCAACTCTCAATAACCTCCACCTCCAAAGACCTTCACAAACCTCCACCTTCCCCTCCATAAATCTCCTCACCCTTCAATCCAAATAGGCCCTAAAAGTTTTTACAAATCTGGATAGGTGCGATCAAAATCTCTAGAGAACTCCCAGAATAAAAATCCTAAATCAAAATCATTTTTAAGTTAAATGAAATTTTTGATGAACAATAAGGGCTAAAAAATAATTCTACAATTTTTAGAAAATAAAATTTCCATAACATTTTAGACTTATGTAAATAATGGAATAGACGCTATAGGATTTTAAATGGATCAAAATTAAATTTATAGGACTTGTTAAAAAATGGAAAATATATAGGACCTTCGATATAATTCTCTCAAATAAAAAACAATATTTTTAACGGCATGAGATCCACGTTAGTGCCCTGTTAACGGTCCATTATGTTTTGAAATTACATAAGTAACGGAGTAGATGTTCGATAATTGAATGAGCTAAAATTAAATTTATAGAATTCGATATTAAAATGTAACAAATTTATGGGACCTCTGTTATAATTAAATATTTTTTTCTTGCAATAATAGATGCATTTATACATATATGTATTTTTTTCCAGATAATTGGTTTGAGGAATAAGTATGAAAGAAAAATACAAATGAGACTAACTTTTGTGTCCTCACAAGCATATTCATTGAGCATTATAACTTTCCAAAAGAAGGGATTTGATCGAAATCCCATCATCCCTTGTCCTTCATGCTAAGGAGAGAGTCTTTGCATATAACAGGTTTATCATGTGATAATGTTGACATAGTGTCACGACTGAATAAGATTAAGTTATTTTTAAAATTTTTTAATAAAATCTGAAAAGAAAAAGTAACCCCAAAATGGCTGAATTTGATTAGTTCGAAATACCATGCAATATACCTATTATATACCATACTTTCCCATATTAAGAGTTGAGTTTTTTCTCTTTCTTTCTTTCTTTATGATTTGCACTAAGTGTCCTGTAAAGTCCTCATGGTTATAAATAATTTAAGTTTGAGTGCTGCTCATAAACAGATAAATCGCTTGAACTCAATACATTTTCTCCATTAATAAGACTCAAAACTGAAATTTTATTTAAGAAGAAGAGAGGGTCAAAATATATCAAGCAACTTGTAGGTATAGATAAGTAAATATCTGTTGAGTGTCTATCATTCAAGGACGGATTCAGAAACTTAGTTCAGGAGGGTGAAATTCTATAAGACACTAACATAACGAATTTAAGGGGACGAAACTCTGTAGGATACCAACATAACGAATTCAAGAGAGCAAAATAGGATAGTTCAATGAAAAATTAGATAAAAACAAATGAAATATATATAGTATATTAAGGATCGCCCCCTGCACCCTACCCTTAAATCATCCCTGCTTTTATTTGAAAGAAATTTCTATAATCTGGTCACTAATCTATTCAGTAGTATAATCAAATAATATATAATCAGTTATAAAAGAAAGATATCAAACGGCTCATAGTCATCTTTCCCATTTACTGAATTGTTCGACAATTAGACTGTAAAATTCCTTTGCTTGAATAACATCCAACTAATTTAAATGAAAAAAAAAACTCTAATTGTAACCTCAAATGTCCTATTTTAATCAATTTAAATTCATTTGCTAGTAAGGGTGATGATTACATCTTGTTACAAATCTGAGTACGTTCATTTTGTTGATAGATCACTGATATGAGTTTGTTCAAGTGATAAGACACGTACACTTGTTCTCTTTGAATAATGGTTTCGAGTTTGAGTATTTGTGAATGGAGAAAACTCATACTGAGAAAGTTTTACCTCTTAATAAGTCGATTCAACTCGAATTGAATTAATCGATAGAATAAATAATTTACAAATAACAGTGGTATGCAACAAAATAATAATAATTTGGTGGTAGCTCTTTTATGTTGCGTTAGCCCCCAACACCATGTCCTCTGTGGGCCCCAAGGGCCGCCAACTTGTCTCGGAGGCCCTCACACAAATCACGCTGACGACGACACGACATCAGCGGGCCTAACTCGACAAGTGGGCCCCGCATGGCCCACGTATGGTCGCATGAGCATATCATGTCGCGACACGTCAGACTACGCATGCATGAGGAAAAGTCAACCTCTTCTTCTGTGCTTTTTCCCATCTAGCAGGGACAAAACGCGCCATATCTTAACAAACTTCTTTCTTTTAAATAAAAGTCTCAAATTTAAATCTTTAAGAATGAAAAAGATTTATGATGAAATAGCCTTACTCCTTAATAGGTCGACTATGCTCAAATTAAATTAATCAGTATTTTAATAGATTTCTGTATATCAGCAGCGTACACTTAAAAAAAGTCATATCTTTGGGTTTGTCCACAATTTTCTGTTACATCTCAGCATCACGTAATGTTAGAAGTGTTAACCATAAAAAATGATGACCTGTCAAACGAGATTACGAGTTCAAAATTTTAGATTCGAGTTTTTTCCTATACACATGTTAAAATATATACTAGAAGTGTATTTGTTGGCCCCGTGCTTGGAAGATACTGGTTGTACTAGACTTTTTGTGATACTATACTTAATTAATGGACCAATATTTACATGTTAATTATTTAGTTTATCTAATATTTCGGAGAAAGATGGTTTAGTACAGTTAGTACTGCGTTTGTCATGTGACCTGGATATCCCAGAATCGATATCAACCATGGGACCTCTCGTGCCTTTTTTATTCCCTTTTTCTTCTAACATTTGTAAGCCTATACCGAAACGCAGAAGTTCGAAGACCGCATATGATGTAGATTCGATCCCACACTCGATCCGGTTCACATCACTAGGGGTGGGTTGGGGGAGTTCTTCCACTCCAATCCCTTTCCCTATGCCAGTTGGCGAGTTAACATTTTGCAGTGAAAATCATAGTGGAAAAGTGAAAAATTTCATGGTCTGGCCGCTGGATCGTTAAGTTAGAAAATAATTATAAATTATCAGATTCTTCTTTTTTTAATCTAAGTCGTTAATTAAGTTACTGAATGGTGCAGTGACTGAACCAGCAAAACTTCCCCAGAAAGTTTTGGTACAACTCTTTCCATAGGCAAGTCCTTGCATGCCAACTATCGTGCTCCCATTTTTCGGTTACTCTGTCAAGAAGAATCGAGCAGATAACAAAAATTTGAATTGATTACAAGTAAGCTGTATTATCTAAAATCTCCGTCAAAAAGTTGACAGTGTTCGATCGGACGGAAAGTTGGATTTTTTCAGTGCATAATCATAACTTTGCATGAAAATTTTACAGTTATAATGCTGTAAATTCTTAACGTTATAAATGAGTGAAAAACTGAATTGACAATTACTCATTTTTCCGACAGACAATCCTGTTATACACTTATCGAACACATTGCATTTTCGCATTTCAATTTTTGTGGTGAATTTCTTCGTATTCATGTTTTTGTTGTTTTTAAAAAAAAAAGGATTTTTGTGTGGGTGATGGTGACAGTGATGATGAGTGGGCAAGGCATTAGCACGCCTTCCATAATCCCGTCTTTTTGCGCTAACAGAAGAATATATGTGGCATCATTGTCTCCTCCGCACGCCTCCTCCCCTTCCCTTCCCCATTCTCCCTTTTTTGTCTTCCTCAAACTTTTAAGCCTAAATTTTCAAATTAAACCCAAGAAATATGAAAAATAAAACAACCCCACCATTTTTACCATCTGTCCTTGCCCAGAAAATAAGTAAATGTCACGGTGTCATCACGTGAAGTATTAAAAAAATGAGGAGAATAAAACTAAATGATGCGGAGAGTTTCATTGTAAAAACTTATGGTAGCGCACTAATCCCTTTTCAGAGGACCAGCTAATATTCCATCTTACTAATTATAATCTGATTTAGCTATAAAAAATTGTAACTATCATCTGATTTTTTTAAAGAGAAAGCAAGAGAAACGATAGTGGCCATCTTTCCAATCCATTATGTAATATTCGGACTTTACATACGAATATATCAAACATATTGATCATTTAGCACACAATACTGACCTCATTAGTGTAGTACAACCAAAGACCGAGCATAGTAAATTTAAGAAGCTGATGCCCTCTAAACCCGAAAAAGGATATTTTCAACACATATTTTTTTGACATAAATGCATGATATTCGAATCCGAGACCTCGAACTTGACTGTTGTGTTGCTCTTGACGGTCTTGTTTACCATATGATCACATGCATAGATTGTTGAGCCCTATGGAGGACCGCAGGATCACTAGGGAATCCAATCCATCATCTCAAACAAAAAGAGAAAGAAAAAAAAAAAAAAACAAAGGGAGGAAGAGATCTTTGGAAATGCTCAAATTCCCAAGTCCCATTCATGTCTCTCGCTCTCGTCCTGCACATCCAACATGGGGAGATCATTAGGTTTGGTAAAGGAAATGCATACTCCCAAACTCAATTAAGTGCCTCCCAGCATCATCACAGGCCCCACAAGTGCGTCCCTTTGCCATTAAAAAAGAAAAGATATTACGATCTACCCAACACTGTGATATATAGGATAAGCTATGGAATGTTAGAGGGCAGTGTAATGACCGACACGGCTCATCGAGTTATACAGCTATAACTCACGGAGCAAGAAATCTTTTTTTACAATCAAGTTGCTGAACTGTTGAACTGTTCAACGACTTAATTGAACAGATACAAATTAAAAAAGAAACTCAACTGCTCATAATCATGTTCCCACTCGCTAAATGGAATTTTGCCCATGGAGTATCATCCAACACGTAGCCTCATGGTCATGTTGAGCGGAGTTTACTGCACTAGTTTTGCACACTTCTTTTTTTTTACCTCTTTTGTGGGCACCATCAGATATCTTGAAACTCAAGTACAGTTAAAACTAACTAAGGTTCGAGATAAATCGACTCGCTAATAGATAAAACTTTCTCGTTTATAAGTTTTCCTCATTCAAATATTTGAATCCAAGACGACCTTACTTAAGGAAAAAGGTACCGAACTATTTCTGTCAATCCATGTTGGAGCATGCTCTCCCCTTTTCTATTTAAAAGGAAATGCGAAACACAAAACAGTGAGGACAACCCGATTTTGATACGGATGACTATCTTGTAAAATACACGGATGGCGCAGTAAGGTCAGCACTAAACATCGGCATTCTTCTATTTTGATGAACATTTTGATTATGTCTCTACAAAGCATCGATGCAAAGCCGACTCGAGGATTAGAGTCCACCTTTTCTTATCGATCAAGAAAAGGGGCAGCAGTAGTGTGGCAGTCCGGCCATTCCCATACGTAATATTCGGGTTTTTGGTGAGGATTACAGCCCACTTACCACATCCAGGAGCTTAAGTCACGCTAGATGTATGCATACTCGACTATACCATTAATAGGAAGTATGGACCAATATGAAATCTCAATAATCAGACTCAATTTTTGAAATTTTCTTTAATAAAAAAGCCAAAGATTATCTTTGACAATAATGGGAAATGGAACAGACAGGACGGAAATCACCCGCGGAACCATTTCGTCTCGTATTATGATTCTAATCCACGCGGAGGTACGAAAGGTGAAAAAACACGAGAAAGGTAAGAAAGAGCAATCGATACAGTAGTAACTTAAGAGGGAGGACCTTCCATGATGGATGTGACTACTAGAATATTCACATGCACGCGGGCGTATCAACCCTGAGGTATCCAACCATGCACGTCTTCCCTCCACAATCTCCGATCCATTCGTTGAAATGAGCTATTAAATTATTTTTAAAACTCGAATCGTTAACTGTAAACCGCTAAACTAAGCTGTTGAATGGTACGCTAACCGAACTACCATGGCCGATGGTATAGCTGTCTAAAAGTCGATGTCACATACTCGAGTCTTGCTCGGAGTAATATTGTCAGAGGAGGCCCTCGAGCCTGTATCTTAGCGGACAACAATTTCTTATACCATACTAAGCATTTAGTGGTGCCATATTGACAGCATCAATATTAGTATCGGTTGTTCAGTTCGTCCGATACGTTCAAGTTGAATACGAATGCGGGTAGCTGGGTAGCTATTATTGTTGATCCCCTTTTTACCAATAAAAAAACACAGAAGTGCATAAACATAGGAGCACACGAGAAAAGGGAATAAACGGACAACGCGTGATTCGATTTTATAGCCCACGTCAAAGGTGATGCTGTTATATCGAATTTCTTTGCTCCCTTCGGGTTTTAGAAAAGTGCAGGAAAAAGAATACCAGCAATGAGAATGTAACATAAAATCATATTGAAAATAATATCATTATATTAAATCTTTTTATTCACTAAGTAGGAAAAATAGAAGAATAAATAGATATGAAACATGATAAATCTCAAGTTCGAACTCGAAATCCTAATGGAAGACGATGCACTGTGTTCTTTTTTTTTTTTTTTACTTAATGTTTTACGAAAACCCAGGAGGATTTCGTGTTCTCCGTCGTTTTCTGTAGGGAAAAGAAAAAGAGCACCCAACAGACCAAATCATTAGCCCATTTCGAATGCCCAGGGCCAACAGTCCTCCTCCTGCTCCCCTCGCTTCATATATTTATCCACTCCACCATTGGCATTGCTCACCATCACCTGCCTCACAACCTTCCCCAACCCTCTTGAGAGTGCTGACTGTTGAGTGACACAGAGCAATGGGAGACATCTCTGTTTCCAATGGCAACGGGAAAATCCATTCACCCCCCAGTGGGTACAGGAAGAGCTGCTGGTATGAAGAGGAGATTGAAGAGAACCTGCGTTGGTGCTTTGCCCTCAACAGGTCTCTGTCCTATCACCATTTCTCTCCTCTTCAGTGGAAATTAAACCAAGGAAAATGCTTTCCATCTTACTCACTTCTATGCTTCATGCTTGCACAATATCCTGTTTGTGCAGTCTGTTGAAGGGATGCATCTCTTCTTGACATTCTTAAATTTATGTATTCACCTAGACACAGACAAAGAAAAAGGCGTCATAGCAGCCGCCATGTACATCGCAGTACAAAAATGTTTTTTCCTTAAGAGAGAGGAATTCAACTTTACAGGAGGACAGTCTTGATGAATAAACGTAGTAGAATTTAAAAAACAGACAATATATATATATATAGAGAGAGAGAGAGAGAGAGAGAGGACATATCTGCCCTTGACCATGCTTCATAGAATCCAGTTGAAACTCTCCAATTCTCCTTCCTCCTTATCTACTTGAACTTTCAAGCACTTCAGTTATCAAAAGACGCCCTATATTGATTAATCCAAACTCTTTTTTGCTTTGAAGTATACTGCATACAGGAGCCACACCATACCAGGACATTGCACTATTGGACACAAAACCATTTGGGAAGGTAGATAGGATCAGAAAACTACTTTCATCTCAGTTGCTCTCTCTCCATTGTGTTACGATTTCAAGATTGTTTCGGTTCTGTCTACAGGCTCTGGTGATTGATGGAAAGCTCCAAAGTGCAGAGACTGATGAGTTCATCTACCATGAGTGTCTTGTTCACCCATCGCTTCTGTATCACCCAAAGTACCTAATTAATCTCTTCTCTTGGTTTTCTCCCTGTTCTTCCCTGACAAAACTAGTCAAGGCTTTGTTTCTTTCACTGCTAGTCTGAGGCTTATGTACGTTTCCCTGAGCAGCCCAAAGACAGTGTTCATCATGGGAGGTGGTGAAGGATCCACAGCAAGAGAGATTCTCAGGCATAAGACAGTAGAGAAGGTGTCCATGTGCGATATCGATGAGGCAAGACCTTCTGTTCCACGATTCCCTTCTGACACTTTTATGTCATGTACATAGCAGAAAGGGAACTAGCAATGAAACTGCAGATTTGCGGACTTACTATGTCATGTATTCTGTCTATCTGATAAATCATCAAAGATTAGACATAACTTATGCAGTAATTTAAAGACAAATCTTTGTGAATGATATTCAATAACAAGACGGAAAATAAACAGAAGCATTGCTAGCAGAGACACGTTAAAACTAAAAACAGTGAATGCCATAAAATACTGATATTACTCATTATATTTGGAGCAGGAAGTGGTGGAGTTCTGCAGGTCATATCTAGTAGTGAACAGGGAGGCATTTTGTGATCCGAGACTTGAGCTTATCATCAATGATGCAAGGTATGATTTTCCAAAACCTCTAAGACCGACAGATTACATGAGTTGATATCTGCTTTTGGTATTCAAAGAAATTAGATAGAATTGATCAAAAACACAATTATATATGAATGATAAGCTGAATTGCTGTAACTACCGAGGGGTAACAAATGTTGTTGATTAGCTTGATTTTGAGACTCGAGCTCATCACGGATGATTCAAGGTATGATCTTTCAAAACCTAGTAAGGCCAACAGATTTCCATGGATCATCAGCTCTGGGCAGTCAAATAAACTACACATATTTGATTAGGAATAAAACTTTATAAGCTGAATTGCAGAAACTGCTGAGCTGTCACAATAGTTGTTGTTTTGTTTGATCCTAATGAGGAATTACCTATCAACGAATGTAATCCAAATGTCCTAAGAACTTCCCTCCATCTTTCTGCAGGGCTGAGCTAGAAAGCCGGACTGAGTGCTTCGATGTGATCATAGGCGACCTAGCGGACCCAATAGAAGGAGGCCCCTGTTATAAACTTTACACCAAATCCTTCTATGAGTGCATCGTGAAGCCCAGGCTCTCTCAAGGTGGCATATTTGTCACACAGGTTTGTATTCTTATGTTCAAATTCAGAGGAAGAGTTGAAGGGGATTTTGTGACACACAGAGTTCATTAATATCAGTACCGTCCATTAACTTCTGCAGGCAGGACCAGCAGGAATTTTCAGCCACACCGAAGTGTTCACTTGCATCTACAACACCTTAAAACAAATCTTCAAATGTAAAGAAAAAGAAGAGTTTGTAAACTCTTTTCATTATCAGCTCTATCGAGATCATGGCTACAGAATATGAATCTAATTCTAACCGTGAAATGCAGATGTTAAAACAAACCTTCAAATGTAAAGAAAAAGAAGAGATTGTAAACTCTTTTCATTATCAGCTCTATCGAGATCATAGCTACGGAAAATGAATCTAATTCTAACTGTCAAATGCAGATGTTGTTCCCTACTCGGCTCATATTCCATCATTTGCTGATACTTGGGGCTGGGTGATGGTATGCATGTTTTTTCCCACTAAAATATTTGTACAATCAAGTTCCCCATCTAAATGTTGATCAAAACTGCAGGCATCAGATTCACCATTTTCCCTTGCTGCTGAGGAGCTCGATCTCAGAACAAAACAGAGGATCAAAGGAGAAAACAGATACCTTGATGGCAAAACATTCACATCGGCCTCTACCTTAAGCAAAGCTGTTAGGCAATCGTAAGTGCTGCCTTTCTGTTAACCACTTTCAAACCTTTCACCAGTAAAAGCATTCTTCATGTCAGCTTGCGAATTTTGACAGACTGGACAACGAGACTCAAGTTTACACGGAGGGGACAGCTCGATTCATATATGGTTATGGGAGTGCAACCAAGCACGACCAAGACTGAGAAATGCAAGGGTGAAGAAGAGGAGCCCCCTATAGAAGAACAGAGACACCAAAAGATTTCCAAGTGAAATACAATCCTCATATTTCTTTGTTTCATTTTTCCCTTCTGTATTTTTCAGTTGAACTGAGCTTTGCTCCTTCCTGCCTCCTCCTGTGCTTATCTTTTTCTGCCTCTGCCCCTCTTCCCTAAACTAAACTATGTTCAAGGCATAGACTCTGATGGGGTGTCTTACTTTATATATCTCTTATAGCATGTTATGCAAATCAGTGTTTATATGTCCTGTTTCAAGAGTGCACAAGATAAACTCCAAATCCTGTCCAATGATCTCTCAGCCCGGAGACATGAGTTTCTTCTACCCCAACACGATACTTATCAAAAGAGAAATGTATCAAATTACCATACAAAGGAAAAAAATTTCTTAAAAAACTGTTCTGACCGAAGTATTTTTGTTTATACTGTGAAGAGACCACAACTTCAACACGCAATCAAATTTTTGTATTGACATTGTAAGTTGAAGATGCGATCTTAGTTCAATTAGTTTCTTTTCAAATGAGTATATAAGTATTGGCAAATGTTAAAAGTTCATTTTCATTGAAATGAGATCACAACCTGCGATGTCAGTTTAATGAAAATGAGCCGAGATGGCATATTTAACCTGTAATCTCAGTTAAATAAAATGAACTGATGTCGGTCGCATGGTCAACCTTTGATCTTAGTTTGACATTTACCAATACCTGCATAATCATTCAAAAAAAATGAAATGAACTACGATTGCATCTTCGACTTGCAATCTCAGTATAAAAATAAGATCGCATGTTAAAATTGCGATCTTTTGATGGTATATGTGAAAATATTTTACTCGAAACAATTTTTTAAGAATTTATTTTCTTTCATACGGTGATTTGGCACTTTCCTCCTTATGAAGACGTAAACAGTAGACAGAAAGCTAGGGAGAGTTGCACCTCTGGCACATAATGTTTTGGAAAAGCTACAAATTGGTACAAATGGGAAAAAAGAGAAAGCGAAATTGCAACAAGGGGTGCAAAAACACTTTGGCCGTCAAAACTTGACTGATAGAGCAAACAGCATGCATGAGTCAAGTTTCACTAATGAAAGATTCAGTTCTACTTGATAACCGAAATTATGGAAAATGGATCATTCAGATTAAAATGCATGACACCTTTGCCTCTTGAATCTCGGAACCAAGATCACAAAAGACAGTCTGTGTTGAGTGGAGAGGAGTTGAGGATCAGTTTACCGTACTGATGCCGGAGGTGACTTGTGAATCCTCCATTGACTTATCCGTCAGTGGCGTGGCTACTAATTGCGCAGAACCTGTTCGACGAAATGCTTTGCCAAGCTATGCTACCTTAGGTTACCGCTAAACTTAGGAGTGTAAACAGGCGGTTCGGACCGGTTTTCTTCGGTCTAATTTTTTCAAGTTAAAAAATTGTACCGAGAACCGTATAGGGATTATGAAAACCACCTACTTCAGCTTTGGTTTTTCGAGTCTCGATTTTTATGATAACTAGTTCAGTACCATGCACTTCGCTGCGAAAGATAATTAATTTTTAATATAGTAAAATAATTCTGAATTAAATTATTTTTAAATTATTCTTCTATGAAAGATTATATTTGAGTAGGGATTGTTTGTATATAAGAATAATAGTTGGATTTTATATGAGAAAAGAATAGCTAAAAATTGATAGTAACTGATGTTCATCCGATCCGTTACGACCAATTAGATAAAAGAAAGAAGAAATGGATCGGAATTTCATATTTTTATTTTTAAATAATTATGTATTTATTATAATTACAGCAATATATCTAACCAAAGAAAAAATATATGTGATAATATGTAAAATCGTCAAGTTGATATTTTCTTATTTAAAAATATTAGTATATTTATATAGTTGTACCTTTTTTAAAGTTGAATCATTGTATATGAAAATAATAAAAATGTTGGAAACTTAACTTAAAAGATACTTTATAAATATACAATATTTTCTAGTTTTATACCTTCATTACATCTCCCAGATATAAATTTTTCGATCGTAGAATATTTATCTAGAAAGAGAGGAAAAATGGATAAATAATGAGAAAAATGTAAATGAAGAATAATTAAAATTTGT
Organism: Lagerstroemia speciosa; assembly: GCA_037672795.1. Lineage (NCBI taxonomy): Eukaryota > Viridiplantae > Streptophyta > Magnoliopsida > Myrtales > Lythraceae > Lagerstroemia > Lagerstroemia speciosa. The sequence continues at coordinate 9,679,492 of CM075297.1, forward strand.
GAAAATATTGAAAATAAAAAAAAAAGAAAAAAAAGGAAAAAGAGTATCCACGAAAGGTTTGAGAGTAGGAAATTCACCTACTCTCCCTTAGATAACTGAGAGTAGGATATTTACTATACTCTCTCTTAGAAGAGTTTTCAAAACTCTCGTTTAGTATTTTATAAGCATAGATAATATATTAAATACAAAAATAGTAAAATAAAATTTATTATAATAAATGAGAAATACTAATTATAAATATTTTACTATATTAAAAAGATAAAAAAAAACATAAATATTAATCAAGATTTAAGTTTAAATATATTAAATATATTATTTATATTATCAAAAATCTAATGCTAAAATAGTTTACTACATATAATATAAATTTAATATAATTTTCAATGTTGTTTCAGGCACGCTAGGTTTTTCATATCAGGGTTTTTTCACCCTAAAAACCACTTTGAAATTATTTCGGGACCCATAAATCAGATTTTTCGATTTGTATTCGATATTTTTTCGATTTTTTGGGTTTTTTATTTTTTACTTACACCTCCCTCTAAACGAGGATGAGAGCGGCAACTATGGATGTGCTCTCAGATATGGAGCCCGACATGACATTCTCTCTCCTTGTTTCTTTTTTCACCTATGGATGTGCTCTCAGATAATAGTAGAACCGGAATCTGGGTAGTAGGCTCTAAATAGAGGTGTAAACAAGCTGGATCGAGTTGAGTTTGAATCTGTAAGGTTTAAACTCGATCCCTTTAGTAATTTACGAGTTTGGACTCAAGATCGAGCTCAATTAAGCCCAATACTTTAAGTTTTTGCTCTACTTATTATAGTCAATGAAGGCTGATTGAGCATTTATGAGCTAGACCAAGAAAGAAAATATAGCATTGGCACGGGTCGGTATATCAATTCCAGAGAGCGAGAAAGACTAAGGACGAAAAGCCGGAGAATAAATTAAGGCTTTCGTAAGTGAGTGAAAAGGAAACGAAACAACGGTTTTAAATCAGAATTTGAGGCAGTAAGGTTGATTTTTTTATTTTTTAAAGTTAAACAATAATAACAATTATTATCACATAAAAAAATTTGCGTAAACTCACGAGTTTCACAAGTTAAATATCATTAGGCTTGTCTTGATTTTTTTCTCCGATGAATCAGAGCCGACCCGAGCCGAGCTCCAACTCATTATGATCGAGCAGAGCCCAATTGTTTGCGAATCGTACAGTCTCATTTACACTCCTAGTTCGGAATCGATACTAAAGAAATTCAGTGAAGGTTCAGGTTTCAATTTTAATCACATGATACTAGGAACAAAGTTGATATGTAAAGAAAATAATTGATTTCAATCAATTATAACTGTATCATTCAAACTCTATTTCTCGTGTTGTTTATAATGTTGGATTCCTAAATTCAATAAAATTTTATTTGACATAACAGTAATATACATTTGGTTAATTTACTAATATTCAAAATAATAATAATAATAAAATTTAGAGATGAATAACAGGTCAAATAAAACATACTAAAAACTTGTATATACTAAATCTTATATCCTTATACTAAAGTAGTAAAAATTAAATTAAAAGTATTAAAATCTATCGTAAACCCGATTACTTAATTAAGTTTCAACAGGCTACCTAAATTATTTCTAACTCATGCAATATCCTACTGGGTTGGTTCCAATCGATTCTGATTTTATCCGGTACTTGTTTCGAGTAGAAACTAACCACTTTTTTTTTTTTTTTATAGAAGAAACTAGCCGCTTACATCTATCAAATAAGGTAAGCAACCATGAAATTTGGTTCGACTAACAAGGTTATGCTCTTTGTAGAGTTGAAAATGACTCAAAGCAACTCAAGATTTAGGTCAAACAAATCATGCTAATGTAGAACCTGGATTATTTTCAGGTAAAACACCGGCAAATAAAAAGAAAATAATGTTGATGAAAATGACTCTAGTGGAATTCAATTCAAGGAAAATTTTAAAAAACATTGCCGGTACCGTCCCTTGGATCAGGTACAGTCAAGGTGCCGCGGCACGACGTGATTTGCGTGCCGTGACTGTGCCGGGTCCAAGGTTTGATACTGGCAATGTTTAATAGAGGCCTCCTTCAATTCAATTCAATTGGAAGGCTATAATTTGGTGGAATTATATGATTCTGCAACAAGCGCATAAATTTCACGTGGGGAATAAGTTATTAATGTGGGTACGGCTGCATGTTTCACGTTTGCTGGGCAGAAAGGACACTTCACACAGCTCTTGCCTTTGGATCTCTGCTTCCATGTCCTTTCGACCACTCGGTAGCACTGTTCTATTCATCGACTAGGCCGTGATTGACTATTGTCGTCGCTTTCTCTTCCATAAAAGTTAGAATATGGTCTTTGGAAGAATTTTTAACTCTTAATAAACCGACTCACTTGATTTCTAATTAGTTTGAAAATATTAATTTTTTTTGTTGAGGAATAAAATTCTACATAGAAAAGATTATAAAAAATTTGAGTACCACTGTCTAATAGTGTAGGTTTTTATGTAAAAATGAACCCAATTTCTCATATACCTTATGGAACTCATGGCCTGTAAGTTCGAGACCTGGGTAAAATATCCGGCTGCCCTGTGGTTATAGTTATTGAGAACCTTAGCGTGAAACTCACAGTGAGTGAATCGAGTATGGGAGAAAAAATTTGACTCGAATGAAGTTGTTACTCTGACCATGGAAGAGGAAACCCACCTCGCAGTCAGTCATCACCTAATAATTTAGATTTTTTTAAGTAGAAACGTGTCCGGGTCTCTTATAAATTCATGTGAAATTTTACACTATTTAATATCGAATTGTGTACGTGGAAAAAATGACAGGGAATGAAAATTACTTGTTTTCGTTGCAGAAAATAAGGGAAATTCTACGTTCTAATCAGTAGATTGTTACATATATATATATATGAGTTAAAATGATTATGAATTACTATATTCTTTTATTTATTTTGAATTATTGATTATGAATTATTATATTAAATTATTGAAAAGTCGAGCGATTATATAACAGAAGTTTTAAAAAATCAAGTTTGCATTGCTCTGCACATCAATTATTCACAAGTGGCTTGGAGCTTTGCAAAGGTGGGAATAAGTTGCATCATCACCATCATCATCCATTAGTGTGAACCAGTGGCCATGCAACACTATTACTTAATTAAATAATCAATTAATTAAAGATGGTGGATTTGATATCATTTCCTACTGAAGACAGCTTTTACTAGGATAAGGTAGAGAGAAGAATGCTCAACTGATCTATGTGACAACATTGATATTTTTATTTTAATTTATTCTAATATACGATGAATTTAAAATTCTGAAAAAAGAAAACTTATAACTGCGAGAGCTTCAATTTTTAGTGGATTTATTCATCGTCTTAAACTTGAGTGAGTTGGAGTTCATTTGAATTATGAATATCGAACCGCTCACATGTTAAAAATCGTATAATGCAGGTTCAGGATATCGTATCATCCTACCTTGTATATAATCGATCTGTAATTTTTTTGAATTTGCGTCTTACATACTATTGAGTTCAAGAACTGAACCAGATCATAAAATATATTAAATTATGAAATTTGGGTACTCTGTTGAAACCTGTTAATTTTTTCATCACATTAATAGCTGATAAATATATAGTTTATTTTCACATATTTCATCGATTTAATTGTTTCTAAGATAGCCAAAATTAAAGGAAAATGTTAGTAATTTTATTTAACTTTTAGTTCAAAACAGTAATTTTATTATAATTTAATGGATTTTAATTCAATTTTTAGTATATTTATTATGTTTTTGAGTATAATAAACCTGGAGTGATAAGTTTACTGACGCGACTTCCTCGTGATTGTGATCTTAGAGGTTGCAGTTTCTATTAAAAATGTTAATGGCGACTAGGGGTTTAAATGAGTCGAGCCGAAACCGAATTTACCGTGCTTAAACTCAGCTCTTTTAGCAATTGATGAGCAGGTTCGAGTTTGGACGAACCTAATATTTCAAGTTTGGTCTCGACTCGTTAAAATAAATGAAAACTCATTGAGCTCATAGGAGCTGAGTCAGGGAGGAGGTTGTAGGGCGGCCGCGCTGCGTGGAAGTGTCGATTGTTCGAGGGCGAGGAGGAGAGGATGAGAATTGATTACAACTAGGCTTCACAGATAAGTGAGAAAGAAGGAGAAAGAGTTTTGAGTGAGGCTGTACTCTGAATTTTACGAAATTTTTTATTTCCCTGGAAATGAATATTAATCATTATTGTAATATAAAATAATACGCTTATTTAGATTGGTGAATTTTTCCAGTCGAATACTATTATGCTTGCATAAGATTGGTTTACTGGCAAACCTGAGCCGAGCAAAGCTCAAGTGTGTAAAGATCGAGCCGAACTCGAGCCTTTCGTGAATCGTTTAATCTCATTTATACTCGGCAGGGATGGATTTAGGGGGGCGCGGAGGCAATCGCCTCCTAAAGTCGAGAAAATCTTTAATATTATACTATACATATTTCACTTGATTTTATTCAATTTTTTTATTGAACTGTCCTACTTCACCCCTCCTGAACCAAGTTTCTGGATCCGTCCCCGCACTCGGTAACGTGGACTTTTCCGACCACGTGCACGCAGTTATTTCTTAAATTAATTTTAAAAGTTTCCGAATTCATTTTTCAATTTCCAAATCCGCACGTCAAAGTCAATAGATTAGGACATCGAAATTTGAAAGGGAAGTGTGAAATGGATTGATCGTAACGCTCTGAGAGCTACATTGATAATCTTATAAAAAAATCCGTCCCTGTTCACCAAAAAAAAAGATAATCCTTTGAAAATAAGGTTGATAAAAATAAAACAGTATATAATTAAAAAATAAAAAAAATCGGGTGCTAAAAGATTTTTTTTATTAAAGTTTAGTTAATATTATTTTTATTATGTCAATATAACCGTTTGGTAATGCGACTATTTTGATTAAATATAGAAAGAGTGAATTATCATTTAGCAATACCCGAAGAAGGGAAAAAAAATATCTTATGTACAAAACCTACATTGTCTGATATATGTCATAAGCGGATTTTTGGTGTACACCACTTGTATCTGAAAATTGTTTGAACTACTGCCTAATTCCGTTTGAGAGGAGCCGGTCTATTAAAAGTATAACTTGTCTAGTATGAATTTTCTTCATTTATAAAGACTCGAATTTAAGATTTTTATTTAACGAAAATAAGTGATTTATTGCTTTAATTAACTCATATCGGTACGTTGTAAGAAAATTAATGTTTAAAATATTAGTAAAAATAAATATAAATATCTGATAAATAATTATTAATTGATTATATTGTTATATAAAATACTCTCTCCCGGAAGGAATTGATTGATATACTTTTTTCCCCCGTTTTTATTGTTCGTTTTCCGAATTTGGCCCGTAAATTTGGCCTTCAGGAATGCGAGGCGGGGGCAGTTTCGTCTTTTCGAATGGCACCTCCATCCGCGTTTTCGTTTATTCGTCCACAGAGAGACGCGTGGGCCCCAAATCGACTCGGTTGGCAACTCGGTCCCCCACCCGAAAAACGATTCTGAAAGTCTGACTCAGACTGCCGCTGTCTCTATCTGTCCACGCCTTCTACCCCTTCCTATAAATAAACTTCCTCGTCCGCCATTGCAGAGCCCTGCCGCGCTCTGTTCCTGATCACCAATTAGACCTCGAACAACTCCCTTCTCTCAGCTCCATCGCTCTCCTTCTTCTTCAGCTACGGCCATGGATTCTCGCAGCAAGTCGGCTTCCCCTTTCACCTGCCTCGTCTTCGGTAATTTGCATTTCTCGTGTTTCTGTTCTCGTTCACACCGTCGTCTTAGGCAGAGAGACTGTGTTTTCTGATCGCTCTGTTTCCGTTTTGATCTCTTTCGTCGGCGAAGATTTGGATGACACTCTGTACTCCTCGAAGACTGGGATAGCGGAAGCTCTGAGGAAGAACATCGACGGTAAGTTCTCCGGAAGCAGAGGAACTCGAGTGGAATTCCGCGTTTGTTCTCTCTACGTAAATGCTGATTCCGCCATCTGTGGCAACACAGGCTATCTCGTCGAGAAATGCGGATTCGCCGAGAGAAAAGCCTCCAGCCTCCGTGTCGAGCTGTTCAGAACCTATGGAAGCTCTCTCGCCGGTCTTCGAGTAATTAATCTCTGTCTCTCTATTATGAATCCTTCGATGATCGATTTTACTGATTGTCATTGTCGTCAAATCGTTGCAGGCATTAGGCTACGACATCGACGCCGATGAGTATCATAGGTATAAATAAATAAATAAATATATATATATATATATTAATTTGTTGGGCTTTCTCGATCTTCCATTGACGATCTCTTCCTTGAACAAGCAGTTACGTGCACGGAAGATTGCCGTACCACTTGATCAAGCCTGACCCTCAGCTCAGGAGCCTCTTGCTGACCATTCTGCAGAGGAAAATCGTAAGTCCCCCGCAGCAGAATTAAAATTTCCTCGAAAATTGCTAAATCCCAAGCGTACGGTAAAGCTCATGTTTCGATCGATCGCCATGGTTGCACTCCGCAGATCTTCACGAACTCCGACAGAGCCCACGCGATCAGGATTCTGAAGCGGCTGGGGCTGGAGGGTTGCTTCGATCAGATCATCTGCTTCGAGACGATGAACCCGCACCTCCCCAGCTCGACCCGTCCCGACGAGTTCCCCGTCGTCCTGAAGCCGTCGCTGGAGGCCATGGAAATCGCACTCCGCGCCGCCGATGTCGATCCAAGCCGCACGGTATGCCCATGTCGCTCTCAACCATTTCGCTGTCGTCGGATTTGTTAGCCATCCAATGGTATAAATAAATTCCTCTAGTTAATTCGTTAATTATTTGTTACTGATCATCATTAAATAATTAAATTCACAAAAGAAAAGATAAACTTGATGGTGTAACGTCATTATTAATCTGTAATTAATTATTATAATTAGTAATAATTATAATAACAGTAGAATCACTTAAATTTCTTACCATCGATACTCATCAAATCTTTGTGTCATTTATTCCGTACCAATTTTTACCGGAAAAAAGATTAAATTAACAAAACCATCTGTTGCTTTCCTTTATTATGCAGCTGTTTCTTGACGACAATGTCCGGAATGTTGCCGCCGGCAAAACCGTCGGACTTAAAACGGTTTTGGTAATTTTCTGCATTCCCTCGATCTCGTACTATTTCTCCGTAAAAACAAGAAATGTTTTGAGTTTGCTAGACTTCGAGTTCAAGTTACGAACCGGTCTAAATCATGATCGATCTTTTTTCCGGTTATGCAGGTCGGAAAATCGGTGAAGACCAAGGAGGCGGATTACGCTGTAGAAGCCATCCTCGACCTGCCCAAAGTAATCCCAGAAATTTGGGCATCTCCGACCGAGGGCGGAGACAGGGCCCTCGTCCGGACTAGAAGCGAAATCGATGCCGTACCAACACCGACCCCGGTGGGTGCCTGATCATCGCCTACTGCCACCGCAACTATCCGGGCGCGGGGGCCTGGTGGGTGGATCGGACCTGACCGCGTTTGTACAGCTGACACGTGGCGTGTTCATATAATGTGTAGCATGTGGGAATATGTTCCCACTAAAGGTGTTGATATGTCCTCTGTTGATATTATAGAAGATAAGGAATGTGATGCCCGCTTTAAAATAATGTAACATCGTGTTGTGTTTGTTTTGCACCACGTGTCCATTAACTAATAAAATTAGAGGTTTACCCGTGATATGTACGGTATGTGTTCTCTCATAAACCGAATAATTATTTATAAGTAATTTTTAAGCGAAAATAATATATATTTAACTTTTAAATTAGATACCTACAAATTTATAGTTTTAAAAACCAGACCGGACTAGTCGGTCCAACCGGTTGAACCTAGAACCTGTGAATAGTCTGATTCAGTTGCATAGTTAACTCAATTTGCACATTGACTCAACAGGAACCGGGTTAAACCAGTCGGTTTTTAATGAACCGGATTGAGCACATAAAATATTAAATTGTTAATGCTTGTATATTTTAGGTAATTACATGTACTTTATGTATTTATTCTTTTTTAAATAAATCTGGTTCGACCCATTAAACTCCCGGTTGAACTTGGAACTTGTACCTTGACCGGTTCCCGGTCCGATCCGATTTTTAAAACTATGCCTATAATAGTGGAAGTGGGAGAGAAAACAATGGAATGTAGGTAGTTAGTTATATATGTTAAATTTATGATCATGACCATATTTTATTGTAATCTAAGGGTTTTCAATTAACGGCATTTTGGAAAAGAAAAAGTGACACAAAAAAGGGTCTCATCTCTTAAAATAATAATAGACTAGAGGGTTACCCGTGAGATGCATGATTTGTGTTATCTCAATGAAAATTATTAAAAATATCTATTCATGGTGGAATAGAGTAACTATTTATAAATAAATTTTTAAATAAAAATAATATGTGCTTAACTTCTAAATTAGATAGTTATAATAGTGGACTACAAAAATAAAAACTAATAAGAAGTATATTAAAAAGAAAAAAGGAACGTGGAGATAGAGGGGATGGATTTTCAAGCAAGAGAAAAAAATAGAAAGTAGGTAGTTATTTATATTAAATTTACAATCTTGTCATCATTTTATTCCAGTTTAAGAGTTAATAATATTCAATATATGTAGGGATATTTTTGGAAAGAAAAGAGTGTCATAAAAAACAGAAGTTTTTCCTCAAAATAATAATAAATAAGACTGATGCTTCTTTGCTTGGATGTTTTGGTTTGGTTTGGTCTGGCTCTTGTGTGTTCGAGAACTTTCGGATAGAGATGCTGCGTCATGGGAAGTCCTCCCTCATTTGCTTTTGAAAATTCGCCCAGGGATACGGTCGGGACATGACTCACCAAGTCTAATGAAAATCATAGTTTAATTTGAACATACAACTATAGGGAAAAAAAATTGATCACGAAGCAAATGATCATAGAGACGAATGTCACGGGCTAAGGCTCGGGAACCTGAATGGGCACCTCAGAAGCCGAGTACTATTACTCCCGAGGCGAGACCTCCTCTTGATGAGAAAGTTTTCAGTTGAGTAATCATATTACATAAACGATACTAATGTGGTATATTAATTTAATCAGAACTTGACAAGTAATTTATAATTATATAATTGTAGTTATTAAATTTAAAAAAATCTTCAAAAATATAAAAATCTTAATAAATAGTGAACTCTAAAAGGAAAATATATAAATGATACAATTTTATTAAAAAATCCTAATAAATTATCAACTCTAAAAGGAAAAAATATATAAATAATAAGTTCTAATTAAATGAATATACTACGTCGGTATTGCTTACGTGATATAACAACTCCATTGAGGACTTTCTCCATCTTGATTAGCAAGTTAAATATATATTTAATGTAGATTAGGGATAACACTTGAAGTACGTACATATGGATTATAAACCAATGTTAGTGGTAGCGTATCGTTAAGATTTTATAAATTTTTTCCTAAAAAATGTGTAAGACAGGCCGCATGTAATGTGCAATTACGACATCATAAGAGTGGGAAGGAATTTAAAAAAGCGTTAGGATTATGAGGTGTAATCCAACCAGTAATTAATTATTTTATCTTCTATTATTATACGTGAGAATAAATGTCGTCAATATCACTTTTGAAATTTCAAAAATACCCTTGATAAATAAACAAATAAAAATGATAAATTGGTGAAATGTTAAAAGTGTTAGTAGGAAAAATAGCATTGCTTACCTTCATCCTTTCAAAACTAGCACCGATTTACAAACAATTAAAAAAATAGCATCGCATTATAGTAAAATACCACATTACCCTTTGTTTTAAAATTTTCAAAATCCCTCCATCTCTCCTTTTCCTCCTCTCTGCCTTTCTCCTCCATGGCAGAAGCTCACAGGGGGCGGCGATCGGCGACGGTGAGTCGGGCGGCTGGCGATAGGTTGTAGTTCGGCAGGAGGAAGAAGAAGAAAGAAGAGGAAGAAGAGGCGGGGCGGGTTGCAGAAGAAAAGGAAGGGGCTCGGAGGGAGAGAAGAAAGAGAGAGATTAGGGTTGAAAATGAGGGGTATTTAGAGAATTATAAAAAAAAAATTATTAAAAGAAATATATATAGCAGTGTTGGTTTTAAAATTTTTTATAAAACTCACCATTTTATTGGTGCTAGGAAAATTTTCACTTTAATGTTAAAATCACTTTTAAAATTATATGTACCATTAACTACTCTCTAGTTTTTTTTATTATATATTTTATTTTTTATTCATGACAAGTGTAAAACATAAAAATGTAAAATAATAGATATTATTCAATAATTAACTATATATTTAATCATTCCATGGCGTACGTAGCACGTGTTCGCGTCTAGTGTGTGTGTATATATCGATATTTTATATTGAAATACAATTTTTTTTATTTAATTCACTTTTTATATATACACATTAATTTTACTAATAATAAGATTATAAATATAATGATATAATAATAAATTTATTAATACGTAGCCACTCCTACTCTCTCTTTCTTTTCCCCCTCTTATTTGACTATAATTTTTCTCCATTATCTTCTTTGCCATTTTTATTGTACACAAATCAGCTAAATTTTATCTTTCAGTAAAGATTTTATTTCTTCAGGAACACACTTGTCTTTTTTTTTTTACCAAATTTATTAAATGATAAAATTAGAATGAAATCCCCTCTGGTGTGTGTATGTATAGGTTATAAATAAACGGAATGCCCAGATTTGGAAATGCCCAACAGTCACATCTGGATAGAGCATTATTTTTAATTACTCTTGCTGTACTAATTAATTTCTTTATTTTTGAGCTTTCGCATCAATGGAGTCATATTGATGTTTTACCTAATTATTTTTTTTAATAATATGAGTGGAGAGATATTAATAGAGATAAATATAATCAGCCATGATCCTAAACCACATGAACTTAACTTTATTAGAATAATTGAATGACTCAAATATTATATTACACGACCTGCCTATTTATAGGCTCAGAAAATCGAACAAACTAGGTTTTTATTGCTATGTCATTTAGTTTTCTGAGTCAATAACCAATTAGGCGCCACATCAGCAATTATTAATAGCGTTAGTAGTAAATTAACTGTTTATGCTATCAACATTAATTTTTCAAAGATTTTATACTATTCTATAAAGTTTTAAAGATTTTATATCATATTATAATATTATTCAAACTTTTGTTGTAGCACCACTGCCTTTCCCCACTAATTAAATTAATCATCGATATGATCTGATTATCAAATATTATTCTTTCTAAATGTTAACAATAAAATACTAAAAAAATCTTCTTAATACAAACAACCAAGATAAAATAAACTAGATCTGGTTTAAAATCTTTGAAATTTTATCCACATTTTTTGGGGAAATTGCAACAATGGTACAAAAATTTTGGAAAAGTTCCCAATTGGTACAAAAGAAATTTTTATACTTAATCTGTGCAAGAAATTTCAAAATTATTCCTTCATGATATATTTTGTTAAATTTCATTTAACACCATTAACTTTTGCTGATGTGGGCGTGTTAGGTATTTATTTGCTAATGTGGCAAATTATTTAATATTTTTCATTCAAACTATATATAAAATATGAAAAAATTCAAAAAACTTTTTAAAAAATGAAAAATTAGAAAAAAATTTAGAAATTAACAAAAGTATATAAAAATTTAAAAAATTAAGAATATTATATAAAAACCTATGTAAAAATCCGTAAAAACTTTTTAAAATTAATTTTTATATAATTTTAGGGAAAAAATATAGTAAAAATAAATAAAAATTAAAAATTTGATAAACTTGGTCATAAGTTCCACCAATAAGTGAATGACATGCATCATAATTGGGTTCATCTAGTTATGGGAGACCATTGTGAAAATGAAAGTTTTTCTCCTAAAATCGTGAAATAACAAGATCTTAAATAAGTAAAATTTTTTATTTATTTTAATTATTTATCGCATTTCAAAAGAAAAATTAAATTTCAAAATTTTTTAAAGATTTTTCATAAATTTATATATTTTTTCTCTGATTTTATTTTTTGATTTTTTTTTTCATATTTTATGAATTATTTTTATACATTATTTCAATAACAAATATTAAACGGTTTGTCATTTCAGCAAATAAGTACATGTACATCCACATTAGTTACCACATTAACAAAAATTAACGGCGTTAAATGAAATTTAATGGAATTTACCATGAGAAAATGATTTTAATCTTTTTTATATTAGTCAGACACAAAAATTTATTTGTATAAATTAGCAATATTCATTCACAAGAAAGGACCGAGATGCATGTCCTTGGGACAAGTCCACGACGGTTTAGAGCCATTTGTGAAAGTTCTACCTTAGCCTACAAAGGTATTGGATGATCCATTTCCACCTAAAAGTCTAAGTTAATAAGTTGTGGTACTCAGTTATCTTATAAATCATATTTTAATATCTATTTTTCTGATGTGAGATTGACTCAACATCTGCCTTCATATGACAATATATTTATACTTGACACATGCCCCTAAACACTGGCCTTCAACTACTAATCTCGAGTTAGACATTTTTTTTCCAGCTCCAGGCTTACAGACCACTAGCTCCACACCGGGGTCTTGCATGGTATGAACCCACATGTAACCGCACTGATACCATGTATAAATTCCACACAGGCTTAGAAGAGTTTTAAATCCATTTCTATTTAAAATCTTAAGTTAATACGTGGTAATACTTAATTTTCTTGTAAATTAAGATTTAATCTCTTATTTATCGAATATGTGGAATTGACTCCTCAATAGCATCACATTCTAAGGAATTTCACTTCCGAATTGTTGAAAAGGTAACTTAGTTTAAGTACACGATTTTCAAATTACAGTCACAGAAAGGTACGGACAGACATCCTCGGACCACAAATATTGCCCTTCCCCCTTCACCTCACAAGTCATAGACTTGCTTGCCGGTGAACTTGACCTCGATGGGGTTCACGTTCTTCCCGATCGACCTCATGTTCTGGCCGACTCCCTGGCGGCCTGGGTTCACCTTCTCCGGGTACACCCCATCCTTGGGGTGGAGGTACTGGACCTCGCCATTCGGGAACACCCTGTAGAACTGGTACTTGATCTTATACTTGGACCGCAGCCGGGTCCCCAGGGCCAAGCACTGCTCCTTCCTTGCGAGCTTGAGCAGGTTCGGTCCCTGCCTCATGATCGCTGCCCCTCCAGTCGGCATCTCAAAGATCTGCTCCTTCGGCGACTCCCATGTGATCACGTAGAACTCCTCGACCTGGGCAAGTTTCGATCAATTTAGAATCAATGATATCGGACTTGATCCCATAGCATATTATGTTATGTAATTGGCACCGCCAGTTACAAGCTTCATTTTGGCTCAATCTCTGTCCGATCGATACTTTACAAGGGGATCAAAGCAGAAATTAAAGCAGTTATCATGTGGGTTTACGTCTCGTTGGACACGAGCATGAAGTGACCAGTAACCCTAATATTAGAAGAAAAATGACCGAGTTACGGTTAATTGTTAAAACCGAGTCTATCCAGTTGTCCCCCAGCTCAAAATGCTTGGATAATGAAAAGAATTTCGGTTTATGAGAATAATTGGCTATCACAACCTCTAAATTTGGTTTCTTGGATAAATACGGATTTGGTCTCTTATAAATCTAATTCTCATTTTGCAAGAAACACGAACTTACCGAAATGAGTTGTTTGAGGGTTTACGATATTTGTTCACCTTAAGTAAAACTATCGGATTTGAGGTTTTGTGAATGGAGAAAACTCATACTGAAAAATTTTTACTCCTTAAAGGTCTGAACCGGCTCAATTTATATTAATTATGACTTCAAAAGACATCTGGATATCAGGGTGCACACTGAAAAAATGAAACACAGACTTTACTCGATCGTTTGTAATCTTTTAATTTATTGTTCCAATCTTATCAATCATCCATAGAAAGATATAACTAATCTGGATGTCTAGCTATTAGTACAGCTAGTTCTCCTGCAAATGTTACCAACTAACCTGAGCCTTCCTCAGAAGACCACCGGTGCTGCCGCCGAAGATTGGTGACGGGGTGTTGGGGTCCAACTCCGGCGGGGTGAACCCGACCGGAGCCTCCTTAGTAGGCGCCTCGGCTCCCTCAGCGGCTGCCCTTATGGACGTCCTGGAGAGCTTGAGGGTCGTCTTGGAGCCCCCAACAGCCAACGAGGATGATTGCTTCCACGGGACGGCCACGCGGTCGCCGGACTTCAAGGCCGGGGTGAAGAGGGAGGAGGCTTGGGTCGCCATGGCCATGGTGGTCTGAGAAACGTACGTGATCTGCTAAGAGTGGATGGGTTGGGTTTGTGTTTTGTTTTAGGTGATAAAAGGAGAAGGAGACCTTTGTGTGGTTGTCGGAAGGGTAGGATTGTTGAGGATGTGAGTGTGGATAAGGTGATAGGGTTGGACCAATTACAAATTGAGATTTTGATACGCTGTCTTACGCAAACCTGACACCTCATCACTCCTCCCTCTCACTATCCATCTAATTTTTTTAGAAATAAAAACATCAAAAGTTCTATCCCATTGTCGATTCTTATAAGTGAGTTCTAGATATTTTGAAGCATTAAATTAAATCTTATATGTTATTTGTAGTATAACATCGAGTCCTTTCCGTTCCCTACCACTACTTTAAGCTGACGTAACACTGACGCAGTACTGATACATGTCAGCTCAAAGTAATGGTAAGTGACGAAAAGAATTCGATGTTATAATACAGATAACACATAAGATTTGATTTAACACTTTGAAATATTTAGGACTCACTTACAAGAATTGACAAACTCTCAGGACTCCTGGTATCATTATCTTTTTCTTTATTAACGATAAGTTTATTCTCTTCGAGGCCGATGAGCACCTCACTATATTTTAAATACAGGTAATTCATGTGTAAAACATGTCTTTAAGTGGTCTTAACGAGGATTACACACTCTGGAGGATATCAAACCTCTGAAGTCGTTATTTTTCGTACAACTTAGATGCATCTTCTGTACATCTCAACTAACCTTTGGTACCCATTTTCCTTGAAAAACTTTGTATGCATATAGGATGCTAATTTATAGTGTTAAAAAGGTATTAGGTAACCAATTAGTATTGATTTAGATTAACACCTTTTTTTTAAATGAAATCTTGGATTTTTGTATAATAAATCGAGAAAAGTCATAATTTAGATAGTTTTATTTTTTTAATAAATGTATCTGATTCGATTATTGGATTGTTAATTTTTTCTTTATAAATCCACTTGTTAAAAGGAGGCTTGAGGACAGAGTTGCCAAGCCTCTGCGAACACAGTTGACACTTCTATTCTATGAATAGGATTTTGAGTTTGAATTAGAGGTGTGCACGAGTATAGAGTAGGCCTAGAACCAGTGGGAACCTATCCTATTTTGTAGGTTCTAGGTATATCTCACTAAAAACATGATAGGTTCCGGGTAGCGAATGAAGGAACCGGTCAGTTCCCTTTCCAATTCTAAGACACATGCTACCTGGAACCCGGACATGTTAACTTATTCGCGCAGTTGATTTTAATCATTCGTAATTTTCTATCCTAATGCATGAATCGTTTAAAGCGTTATATACGTAACTCGATGAGCTTTTATTTGACATAATAGTTATATATATTTGATGGACTTTTCAAGTGTAAAATATCATTGTAACTTAAAAATTAGCAATAAATAGTGCTTAAATAAAATGCAAATATACTTAAAATTACACATATTTTATTATGATAAAAAATTATATAAAATAATAATAATCATGAAAAAAATATTAAAGTAATCCATATTTTAGAGATAAAAAATAAACAATAAGCAGGTTCAATAGGGTACCTGAACCTGTAGTATCTTACAGGTTCTGGATAGGGTCCGATTTCTAGATCAACAAAGTAAGGTCTAGATCTAAAAGTCATGAACCGGTTTTATATAGGGTAAGGTTCGGGTATCATGAAAAGGATACAAGGTACGTGGACTCAAGCACCCCCAATTTAAATTTTGTAAATTGAAAAAATTCACATTTCACGATGGCTGAAATGATTTGAACCCGCCTAGCCCATTCTATGGGGTGGTCCCAGCCCAACATGGCTTACCGAAGGTTAAAAAAAAATTTACCAAGGTGTCTATTTACCTTTAAGGAGATGGAATGAAAGAGGACTAAGGGTACAAGAAATCGCACCGACTAAAAATGAGGGGCGAAAGAAAGAACACACACAATCTTTCAATTTAAATTGAGGGTGATGTCAACTGCACTAGACTCTTTCTCTCGTTAATAGGTCTTTTGAATGTTTCAGCATGTTATCGACTCGTTTCTCTTAAAAATAAGATAAATCGGGTCAGTCATCGGAAAATACAGTTCGGTCAAGCGGCACCACCTCGACTTGGAATTCTAGTTCAATTCTTATAAGATGTATTTCTTATTGATGGGGAAAATTTTTTTTTTACATAAGCAGACCTAACTCGAGGATTTTGCTCAGGGATTACACGTTATACCATACAAAACTTTAATGATTCATCAAATCGATACGCTATTCGGAATTCCCTTGCCAGTGAGCCCTCCGACCCTGGAGTAATCCGACGTGTTCGGGTAGAGCAAGGTGTAAGGAACCTTAACCGGTCCGACCCGGTTCTTCCACCTGCCGTCCTGGTTCATTTCCATGATCTGGTTCTCGATCTTCACCAGCCTCTCCCCGAACCGCTGGAACGCCTCCTTTGGCTCGCTGTCCGAGGTCCAGTCTTCAGAATCGTCATCCCTCTGCCCCAGATAGAACTCATCGGTCGAATGCCTGGAGAGGATCTCAATCAGGGATACACCGAGGAGAGTCTGGAACTGAGCAGTAATCGTCTTCAGGAATGCCTTGTCCGGGTTGGACTCGAGCTCGGCGTACTCCGGGGTTCCCGGTTCGGGCATGAACCGGCGGCTTATCGTTGGACGGTTCGGGAGGTACCCGGCGTAAGGGTACTGGCCAAAGTTGACCGCCGCGTGGAGGGCGGAGGCGACCCATATGATGGTTGTGCACGTCTGGACGAGCTCAGCCCGTGTATGCAACTCGGGCCACCAGGGCTCGTGCTTCTTGTCTCCATGACCCTCCTCCCGGATCTCGGCCCACCACGACTGGAGCTCCCAGTCAGCTCGGACAGATTCATCGGTGGTGTAGTAGAAGGAGCAGTAGTCCCGGACCCAAGTCTCGATCGCATACCATATCTCGAGCCCATCGACTGCAAAGGGATAGTCCTCGATGACAAGCCTGAGCCCGTGTGGTTCACTCGGGTCAGGGATTGCCATTCCCCTGGAAATGAACAGAACTTATCTAAGCTCGCAATTTTTGACACGACCAAATAACACATCAAAACACGACAAGGCACAACATAGAATTAGACAGTCCCAATCGAGCCTAAACATATTTTGTGTCTAATAATCGCGTTAAATCACATTCGAACCTGTACAACCTGACCGAACATGATTGAACCCGTTTACTAAATGTGCTTTGCTAGCTCATCGAATCTTTTACACCGTTCATACATCTACTTTTAAGAATTATTAACAATAATTAAGAGTCACAAAACATTATGTATAAACTGCACATTGTGTTGCAATTCAAAGTCGTGTTTGAATCTATACATGGTTAAATTTTGGTTATAAGCAGTGCCTATTATTATTTTAGTTATGCATAAATGTGTATTTTGATATTTTTATTGTAAATTTTTAAGAAAATAATCTATATCAGACACGCTAAATTGAATTGGTTGGGTGAGTCAGTTCGACTTAGACATGGTCCATTCCAACGCGATCTGTTTAGACACATTATATTAAATGTATCGTTATATAGATAAATGGAGTTTCTTATTCGAATCCATTTTAGACATAACTTATTTAAACGGACATGGCACTAGTTTTTTTGCAAGAATTTTTTTTTCGGTTTGTATCACGTAGTGTCCCCGGGTCAACCAAAGCATATCTTGAAATTAATCTGTGTTTAAGCCGTAATCTCTAGAAAATTCCTATCGACCCTCCTAACTGGGGGGTTGATCTGGAATCACCCATTTGGAGATTAGTGAGTAAATCACTGGGTTAGTTCTGGCCTCAAACTTCCATGGTCGGCAGGGAGTTTTTTTTTTTTTTTTTTGGGGTAAGAATTTCCTCCTTAGAAACACAAATGACAGAGGAGCTTCTGATGTTACCTCTTGAGAAGATCAGCAGGTAGAGCCTGCTCAGGGAAGCTCCAGCTCTTGTAGACCACGGATGACATTTCCATGGAGAATTTCGCTGGGAAGACCGTGTTCTCGAGCACTCCACCGGCGTTGATCAGGATCTGCCGTGCCAAAGCATTGATGTTCATCGTGTCCCGGAAGTGAGGATGAAGGAGCTTGTATATCGGGTGGAGAAAGCTCAACTGCCGGTTCGTCGCGATCACGAATGGCTCAATAACAGCATGAGTGTTCAACCTGGTACCAAAATCAAAACCTCATAACCCGGTTCGCTGATGGATCTTTTTGGAAGCTAGAACATTGGTACAAATGCGCTGAGGAATAAATTTAACATCAAACAGTTAATAGATTGATATATGAAACATAAGAAAATTGAGGTACCGATGGTCATATGTTTAAGCTATTAAATGGATACGGTCCATATCTCTTATAGATCCAATTGATATTTTACATGGTATAAAAGTAGGTTACTGTGTGGGCTCATATAGTGCTGAACTCGTGGAGTTAAGTTTAAGACTGAAAGAAAGATGCTTGGCTCGTGGTTAATGAATTGAGTACGGATTAGAGTCTGTCTCATAATAAAATTGTTAGCTCGAGAAGAGTAGGAAAAGTCCTCCTTGGGGTCAGTTGTTCCTTCTCATCCGAGGACGGAAGAAGAATGCAAATTCAAGATCAGTCGTTAAAAGAGGTATTTAAGGTCAACTGACAAGTGTAAGACAGTAAATAGATTGACATTGATATGAGGTAAACCTTTCATAGGTTCGGTGAATATTTTAGAGAATGCATGGTAACATGGTTTAGTGGAAGACTCGAAATACTTACCAGTGGCTGATAAGCTGGTGGTAACCGGAGTCGTTCACGCTGACATAAGCCTTTGCGAGCTGCCATATTGAGCCCTCCACTCCCTCTTCCACTGGAGTGAAGACCTTGCTGACAGCACCATGGCGGTCGCCCTGTGGATGTGGCAGGCTCAGCTCGATCGCCAGCGGCCTCAGTGTCCCGTCGTCCTGCAGGAGCAGGATGGTTCGGGTCGCATACATCTTCGTCTTGGTCGAATTTATCCGCCTTATGTATGGCATTATTGCATCGTGGTGGTCAAGTATGAACAGCTTATTACTTCGGATCGCCTGCAATCAGAAAGTACAGGAGGAAATCAACAACCTCTGTTCGATAAGTTGTAATTCCTTTTCCAGGCGAGGAAAATCGAGGTGTTACCTGATCTATGGTTAGGCCGTTCATGTTCGGTTCGATGTGTTCGGCCCTTATCAAGCTGTTCTGGCTCCCGTACTCTGTCGGGTCTAGCTGGCTTGTTGGCGGAAACTCCTGCATATTCATCGTTATGTACATTAAACTCAAGATTACCGGAAAATGTTCCGCGTCAATCTTTATCGAGTCGGATTTTCGTTTACTTGAAGGCGGCTGATGACGACGGGATTCACTCCGGCAAGCATTTCTCGGGCAAACTCTTCGTCGGTTCTCCATGCGGATTTGTCCTCTGCACTCATTTATATAGAATACCATTCAGAACAAGTTATGCTTAGAGACATGACTTCACTTATGATGTCCGTTGCTTTTCCGAAAACGGAAAATGGAAAACTGGAAAAACTTAACTTGCCCGATTCCCAAACTGAAACCGAACGGAGTAGGGAGAGAAGGAAAACCGGTTTGGCTGAACCGGTTCTCATAGAACCAATTGTATTTTAATTCAACTTTTAGGGTAAAAACGGTTTGGTTATTTTCGAAGTGCAATCAATTCAGTTAACTGGTTCATATCGAATAGAACTACTTTAAGTATAATAATTAATAAACTAAAAATTTTAATATATCATTCAGATTGATTTGGCTGGATCCAACCTCACCAAACCGAATTGTGTTATATTTAAATTTTTAAAAAATAAAAATGGATTCAGTTTTTCCTTAAAGTGATTATAGTTTGAACTTACTAAAGTGAACTAAACTAAACCGGTTCTTTTAATTCAGTTCGATCCTAAACCAGTTTGGTCGTGGAGCCAGTTTTGAACACCCCTAGGACAGACAATCGTGTCTACCTTTGATCACGTCGGGCGTCGGAAACTTGAGGAACCGTTCACCATCGTCCCGAGCAAGCTCCTTGAGCATCTCCCAAGGGATGCTGGCCTTGAGCTTCTCGACTTTCAATCCACTGGGGAGCTTGATGCCGCCTTCATAAAGGCTGAGAACGTCGTCGAAGGTATCGAACTCATCCAACGTCTTCTTGAACGGGGATGTTATCTCCGGGATCAGGACCTGGCCGAGCGACTTGAGAGCGTAGGCGAGGAAGTCAGAGAACTTTATGTGGCTGAATCGCTCGTCTCTCGGAACGTAAATGTTCAAACTCAATAAGGGCAATCTGCTCTCTGAATTTGGATCTGTACAGAAGAAAAAAAAAGTCAAGTGATATACAACAAAATGGCCTTCACGATTTCGGTGGAATGTAGGATTCTGCCATGAATGAGAACTTGGGTTTTGATGTACGTACCGGTTTGTGTCGGTTTCCGGCCGGTTGTCCCTCTCCGAGGGTATGGGTAATCCTGGGATCCACCTAGGACGGGTCTGGCGTAGTCGGGGCGCTTGTCCGGGTTCCCAAGATCATTGTAGTAAGCGTAGTCGTAAACCCGGTCCCACTCCTTGAGCTCGCCAGATCCATTTCCCCGTAGGTTGATCAGTTCCTCCTCCCGGTAACAGCGTAGCGGCTCCGGCGTCTGGTGCGGAAGATAGGACTGATACAGAGACAAAACTGCACACTTAGAGCCCTAGGAGTTACTGAATCACAAGTGATCACGAGCACATTTTCATATTCGTGCAGCTTTCCAAGTGAGTGGTAATAATAACAACTACTACTAGAATTTAACCTGTACTATACACGAGTTTTGTTATTTAATAAAATTGATAAAAAAATTAATATATAATGAACAGTTAAATAAAATTTTAGTTGCGGCCAATTTTAGAATATATAATTTCTCGGTAAAATCAAATATGAAGCGTAAATAATAAATTTTGAAAAAGTTTAAGAAAAATTGAGTAACGATGAAAATGGTTAAGAGAAGGAATGAAGAAAATGAACGTCAAAGACCACTAATAAATGAAAGTAAAAGAAGAAATGGGAGAGAAAGTGGCACTGTGAGAGTAAAGAAATATTATGTAATTATATATCAGTAAATTTACAGTTACAATTCATAATTTTTTATTAAATGATTACTAAAACTTAAATTTTAAGCATTTTTGGATTTTTTTGACCAAAAAGGAAGGTTTTATTCACAAGCTAGTGTCCATGGATAATTTAGGAAGGTAAAAAAGACATAAAAAATTGACTTGTTCTCATATATATATATATATATATATAGACACATGTATATAATATGGATGATGATGATAGTAACAATAATAATAATAACAACTCGTAGTGAAGATACAGAGGATGCAATGATTGAAGCACAGAAGAACATAAGTAGAAATAAGATTAAGCAATTGCTAGGTAGGCAAGTTACCTTAGTCAATCAACGAGGACTTGATAAGTGGCCTAGAAAAGATTGATTAAGTCAAGCATATCATAATTCAACATCGTCTACCCACATCTAATCTCCTTAATTCAGCATACTTGATTAATTCTCGGAAAATTTTATAGTATGGTTGCCAGATTACTAAGCAGGTGAAGAAAATAATTATGAATCGTTGGATTCTTTTCTTTAATTTAAATCGTTGATTGTCGGCCGTTACATTGAACTGCTAAAAGTTCAGGCTT
Source organism: Lagerstroemia speciosa (assembly GCA_037672795.1). Classification (NCBI taxonomy): domain Eukaryota; kingdom Viridiplantae; phylum Streptophyta; class Magnoliopsida; order Myrtales; family Lythraceae; genus Lagerstroemia; species Lagerstroemia speciosa. Next base: position 9,701,508 of record CM075297.1, read on the forward strand.
CTTGGGTTCGGACGTCAGTTCCAGTTAAAATTACCTTGTTCGAGAAGAACACCCGATCGCGCTTGTAACGGTGCACGGGGTAGACCCAGGAGTTGCAGACGAACTTGATGGGGCCATCGTGCCCGGGGACATCCTCCAAGGTGACCGTCTTGAGGAAGAACTGGCTGTGGTGATGGTTCCTGATCACGAAAGCCCCCGGCACGCCCATCGTCTCGTCCCAGTCGAACGTGATACCGAACTCCGACTCTCCGGCCGTAAGCGAAGTGATCTTGGTGATCCATTTCTCCAGGTATGCTGCTTTCCCAACCTTCCCTCCCGGTCCATTTTCTGATCAGGTGACAAGAGAAAAAATCCCATTTTTCAGTCAAAACAATTACTTCTTAGGGTAAAACGTTATTTTCCGATGTGCATCACCAACATCAATTAGTCCAATAAATCTTGATTAATAAATCATGTCCACTCATTAAGAGATAAAACTCTTCCATTAGAGAAAACCTTGTATTATAGCTCGTGATGCCACGTCAGTACTGTTATATCGTATACTTGTTGCACACAAGACTCTCTCCTTCTGATATGGGTTTTCTCCTTTGACAAGGTTTGACAAGGTAGGAACCTGACACCAAAAGCTGGAGTTGAACAAGCACCAACCAACTCAACAAAATTATATGGTATATGCAGTAAAATATTTTGGCTCTTGTTGGTTTTAATTTAATTATCTTGCTAAATAATCATGACAAAAATTATCTTGCTAAAAAGTGATCACGTGTACGAATAATTCTACGGTTCAGTGGTCGAACTTTTAAACCACAGTGTGTTCTAGTTTATGGATTTTACATACTTCCACATGTTTATGGTGCCATTTTTGTAATTTTTTGATGTATAAAGGATGTACATGGGCCTAGAAGAGCATAAAAGAAAGATTAAATGAAGGGACAAATGGAATTCCACCGATAAGAATTGAATTCAAGACATCTTGGTCTCAAGTCGAGACTCAAGTCAAGAGCAATATTACTGCACCAAATTCTTTTTCTCATTATTATATATGTGTGTATATATATATATTTATTTACGTGTGTGTACTAGGTTTAAATCCTGATGGTAAAATTTACATATGGTCCCTGCAAGAATTCCCACAAGCTCCAATTTTCGGAGAAGATGTACTTTCGAACGATTAATCAGGATTTATTGAACTTTTTCGAATAGCTCCACGTATTACTTCGGCAATAAGGAACGGACGTATGCTAATTTTTCGTTTAACCAGAAAGCACCAAAGCTGAGATTCCACTGAGTCTTAGTCTGCAAGATCACAAGCACATTCTCAGACCAGTCACATGACAGGCAAACATTATTTATTTATTTATTTATTATTGTCATTATTGTCATTTTCTTTTGGACTTTAGTCGAGAGCTTAGAGAGTGGAACGAAAGCGTCGACTTTTCCGAGGGAAAATTGAACTCGATGTCTCCCTGTGAGGTCTAAGATGAGACACAACAGTCACGTATTCTATTTTCTGTTCTTTTAAAAAAAAAAATTAGGTGTTACTAAATCGAACATTTTTTTCTTATTCAAAAATTTTAAGAGAGCATACAAATTTGCATGTTTTAATTTTTTTAAAAAATGACAAGTAAAAAGATCATATATATCAAGTCCAGATCATTTTCCTTCCTATTAAAGTTATGACAGTTTTTTCCTCATCAACTTTGCTTGTCAATGGACGCATCAAGTAATAATTCTCCGTAAGTATGAGTCAATAGTCAATATCTAATCCATAACGAGCTTATTGTGTGAATTTTTCTCAGATTTTCACACGTGTAAGATTATTACAGTTTTCGAGAGTCAACTTACACACATCAAGATCTGAACAGTGACTTATAATACTGAACTCGTTGCGTGATACGTACCGAGTATTTACTCATATATGTATATGTGCGCGTGACATATCTGTAATTTTACCAAGAGGGGTTGGGCCGAGTGGTAAGCAGCTCGGTGCCGCTTAAGGAGGTCTCAGGTTCGAGACCTCACGTACGCAGACACCCCTCTTGGGAGCCTCACCCGCCATTGCCAGGCGTGCGACCCGGGGCGACCAACGGATTAGTCAAGTATGGTTGGCTGAAAGATGCCATCTCACCGCTGGTGGGGCCTGCTTGGATACCGTGGCTGGCGACCAAAAAAAAAAAAAAAAAAAAGACATATCTGTAATTTTCATCCTAAGAGGACAATCGTCTGTTCATTTCAGGTACTGCTACTGATATAGGGACGATGTGTTGATCGATATATATCTTTTTAGTAAATAAAATATAGGGGTGAAATTTTATAAATAAAAAACTTTATAATTAAAACAGTCTTAAATTTAAATTAGTTAGCGTCGGTTGGATTTTGAATACACGTCAGGGGGAAAAACTACCGGCTACTACTGGAAAGAGTCTTATGTATAATAGGTATATCACGTGACAGTGTTAGCATGGTATATCACGAATCTATAGAATCAATTATTTTTAGGATTCTTCTTGCTAAACCTAAAATAAAAAAAGACAATCCCAAAAATAGTACGATTTTATTAGTTTGTATCGCGATATAGCCATTGCCATGTAATGACACCATGGCATCCCAGACATGTTCCATCTAGGAAACTTCGAGGGTGAAGCCGGATGAAAGAAAAGTCATAAACATCATTAAACAGACCGATTTTTCTGGTTCGGGGCACGGTTCGGGTGACAGCGAAAGGAAGCATTGTTGAAGAGCAGGTCCGATGAAAGGATGTTTTGGCGTGGAAGGAATTAAAGACTGACCTTGATCGGTACGGTCGGAGCTGATGAGCTGCAGAGTCACCCCTCTGCCCAGCAACTCGTGAACCCGATCCATGATCGAGGCTTTAATATCGTGCACGTCCAGGATGTTCTTCTTCATCAGCTTCACTGTCCCCTTGATCTTCTTCTTCTTCTTCCTGCCGTTGTCGGCATGCTCGATGCCCTTCTTCTTGCTCTTGCAGCTCACGCAGCACATGCCCGCCATGCCGTGAAACGTCATCGGACCCGATCAGGAGTCGAATCTGAATTACGGGAACTGGGAAAACCGAGCCTACTTCGGGTTGAGGGGGGCCTTCGGGGAGAGAGTACAGGTTTCTTGGTTCCTTGACTGACTTGGGCTCTTTGAGGAACATGCTAAACCCTCGCATATATAGTACCAAGTTGCCAATGACACCTAACGTGGACAGTGGAGAAGGAGAAAGTCCCGTACTATGTAACGTGACATGACATGACAAACCATTATTATTACGATGTTTTTTTTTTTATTTCAATGATTTTATTAAAATTTTTAAATAAATGAATTTTATTTGTTCGTAATACCGCATAAGTACTTTTACGTGATATACCAGTTATGCGAAAGACTCTTCCGTAGGAGAGAGTGTCTCGTAAACGGGTATACCAGGTGGTATACATCATCAAGGAATAGATATTTAGCATATCAATATTGTATTTGTAATTTGACAAATATTTATACATATTTTTACTGATGTATTAAACGCTTGCTTACTTATAAGAAATATCATGTGATAAACGAGAAATTATGAAAAGTTCCCATCTCACCACGCAACCTGAGGGAATACCAACTAAATTGTGACAGATGAGTAAAATGGTATTAACCGCCCGAGCGGTTGTCTTGCTTATGATTACTAATCTGAGTAATCTAACCGTACCGTGTTTTTCTTGGAAAGAAAAGAAAAAATTGATTGTTGCCAACGTTGTGGGTTCTTTAAAATTGAGGAATTTCTTTCTGGGAAAAACAAAGGGAAGAAGAATTTCATTCTTTAGCCACACATTTACTCTTGGAATGGTAGGCATAAAGCACCATATTCCTTGTGGATTAGCCTGATCAGAAGTTATTCCCATCAACTATGCTTAATTAACCTACCCAGTGGAGAATCGAATTCAGTATTTTTCTTCGATGTACACCGCATGATATCCAAAGTTTCAATGGGTCATGATAAATATATATTTTAAATGAATTCGTTTATTAATTATCGGTAAATTTTTTCAGTCATAAATCTCCGTATATTTCTAAGTCGAAATGTTACTTACGAGAAATGCATAATTATCTTTTTTAATCAACAAAATGCAGAATCATCTCAACGAATACTGTGGGTGTTCGAATTAATAGGTGCATTAGTGATGCCATCACCACCGAAATTCCTCTACTTGAAATTGAAAAGTCTAAGATTCCATCCTAATTATAGAAATTCTCATGTATATTTCTTTCCTTTTCCTTTCAAATTTTTTATATGTATGTGTGTTGTTGAACCTTGATCGAAATAGGAAAAATCTGCGAATGGAGAAAACTCACGCTGGGAGAGCTTTATCTCTTAATGGGTCGACTCGGTTCAAACTGAATTAGTCAGTAGCCTAAAGGGCACCTGAATATCAGTGTGCACACCAAAAAAGAAAAAGAAATCAGAAAAATTTTGCCCTTTCTCATTTGTGAAGAAGTGCACTACCTCTATAGATAATGGGAATTCAGAACAGGCGACCATCTTCAATTTAAGATCAGAAGATTCTAAATTCAATATCTATCGATTAATATTTTCGTGTCAGTTTACACCCTTCTTCTTATTCTTCTTATCTCTATAATTGAAACAATTTTTGCATTATCTTAAATGTCACAATATCGATAAATCATGTATTATAAACAAATTTTAAGGGGGAAAAATAATTTTTTTGATGAGAAAGGTGGAGCACAAAGAACGGATTCGATGTGTATCGAGCTAAAAAACACATGATATCAACAATTCAATCGGTGTTACTGCATCAAATCCCCGATTCTCAAGAATTGAAAAACTTAGTTATGACTTAAACTCGCTTCGAAGGAGGGAGAAAAATGGAAGAACAAAGGAATGAAATCACCAGCTGCTCTTTCATCCATTCTGCTTGACCTTCCCTAAAATACATTATCGTGGAATACATTAAAATTAATATAATATTTGTACTTTATAGTGTAATAATATATTAATATTAATGTTTAATATTAAAACACATTTCTGTCCTTTCTCCTCCCACGTGTTCGTCTCGATTTGGTGAAAGTTTGGCTTTATTCCTTCCTTCGATTCTCCCCCGTCCTGCAAAAGAAAGAACTCCAATGTCGGTCCTAATTAAAATAATAATAATTATTATTTTTTTTATAGAGTGAGTTTATTATCCTTAGACCCATAAATACTACATAATCGTATAAATTTAGGTCAGTTCAAGTGTAAAATATATATATGGGTGATTTCACCAAGGGTTATACACTCAAGGGGATTTGAACTTTTAATCTTGTGAATTTTCACGAGCCGTCTTATTCGCTTGACCAAATCGTTGGGGTTATTATTATAATTATTATCTCATACATTGATCTTAAAAAGGAAATTAATTATAAGTTACTAATAAAGGATCATCACGTGGATTTTCTTGAATTAATTTTTTAAGTTTATTTCTTATTCTTTTTATTATAATTATTATTTTATGATATTATAATTTGTTACAAAGTAAAGAAAATAAAGGGAAAGTTCCGGAGGCTTTGTTCCTTAAAAGAGTCCAAATGACATTCACGCGGTAGAATCAATTGACTTCGTACGTACGTCGGTCGTTGAAAGGGAAGTTCACACTGGCAAATGTGAAATGGGTACCTCATGGGTTGACTACTTCCCGTCGAAGTATGCTTCCCACTGATACATACGTTATTCACGATTTTACCATCGCTTTGGGTATTTCATTTTTTTTTTTTGAAGCGAATAATAATACACTATAAGCACAAGTCCAAATTTCACACACTTTTTTTTTTGTTTTTTAAAAATGTGTTTATATGGGAAGATTCACATCACAACGACACGATCAGTTAAGAGACAATAGAGGAAAAGATGATAAAACAATGGAGTTTTTCCCCTCGGAGCAGAAATTCTTGTAAGTAAGGGGTATTTCACGTGTCAGTACCGATGTGATATTACAAATTAATAAAGTTCAGTTATCTTTTTCCTTTTAGGATTTTATAGGGAATCTTAAAATGATAGAATCTCATTAATATGTAATGTTATATCAGTATTGACACGTGGTGTAGCCATTACGTAGAGGAGTCTCTTCTCGAGGAGAAAGTCTTATATGTAACGAGTATATCATGTGGCAGTACTGATATTGTATCACCAATCGATTAAATTGAGTTATTTTTAGATTTTTCTTACCTTTTAGGATTTATTTTTTCATAGATTTTATTAAAAATATCGTAAAAATAACTGAATTCTATTGTCTCATGACACCATCAGCATTATCACGTAGTGTACCCGTTATACACAAGACTCTCTCCTTCTCGAGGAGATGATTAACGGCATCCTTTATTCCTTTTTTAAAATAAATTAAAAGGATAAAATTGCCTTGTAATATCACGCAAGCAATTTACAAGTGGTACATCAGTCCTTTTTTTTTGCACTATATAGTATCCCCGAGTCATCCGAAACGCACATCGAGACTAATCTACGATTGGATCGAGACTCCTGAGAAAATTCTAATCGACTCTCCCAACTTGTAATTCGATCATGAGATTACCCATTTGAGGTTTTGTAAGAAAACCACTGGGCCAATCCCAAGTCGGTGCAGTACATCGGTCCTCTACACCTCCCGCCAACCTTCCCCGTAATCTCGGGAGATCACGGGGACATGTGGCGGGCAATTAGTGGCTAATTGTCGAGATTCACTCTGTAGAAACTCCCTATAAGCATATGTCACGGGGAGTACGAGTTATGTTCTATGAGTTCCGACACAGCCTCGTTCCTCCTCTCTCTTCCCTTTCCACCAGTGAGTGACTCAGAATTGGAGGGGGAAATCAAGCCGCCATGCTGACTTTGACTTCCTTTTGTGTTTTCAGGTCCGTTCTCGATCGATGTTCCCATCCATTTTGACAGTCCACAGCCGATACAAACCAGCAAATCCACCCCAGCTGATCCCCATAGTTATCGCAAACTTACGAAGCCATTTTTATAACTTAAAAAAAAAAAACATGCATGACAATGAATTAAAAAAAAAGAAAGTAAAATGAATATCTATATCTATATCTACACTTTATATACTAAAGAAGAGTTTTAACAAGTCCTCCAAGAGAGAGTAGAGTAAATATCATACTCTCAACTATCTAAGGGAGAGTATGGTAAATTTCATATTCTCAAATATTTCATGAATATTCTCTTTCTATTTTTTTTTCTTTTTTTATTTATAATATTTTCTACAAATTTTACTAAATTATTCACTTACAATCTTTTATCATTTTCCCATTTCTTCCATCTCTTTCTAGATGAATATTCTATGATCGTTATATACTAAAGAAAAGTTTTAACAACTCCTCCAAGAGAGAGTAGGGTAAATATCATGCTCTCAACTATCTAAGGGAGAGTATGGTAAATTTCATATTCTCAAATATTCATGAATATTCTTTTTCTATTTTTTCTTTTTTATTTCTAATATTTTCTACAAATTTTACTAAATTCTTCATTTACAATCTTTCATCATTTTCCCATTTCTTCCATCTCTTTCTAGATGAATATTCTGTGATCGAAAAAATTTATATGTGAGATATGTAATGATAGTATAAAACTAGAAAATATTATCTATTCATAAAGTATCTTTTTAAGCTAAATTTTCAATATTTGCATTATTTTTATGTAAGATGATTCAACTTAAAGCTACAGTTATATAACAATGCCAATAATTTTTTTTTATAAGTAACAATGCCAGTATTATAAAATAAGAAAAGCATCAATTTAGCGATTTTATATATTTAAATTCCGATCCCTTTCCTTTTTTCTTTTACTTGGCCGGTCATAGCTATCAGATGAACATCTATTACCATCAATATTTAGCTATGTTATTCATTTCTCATATAAAATCCAACTACTACACTCATGTACAAATAATGTGTTAACCATGAAAAATACTATAAATAATCCCCCTTAAATATATTTTTTATGAAAAAATAATTCAAAAATTATTTACTTGAGAATTTTTTTACTTTATTAAATGTTGATTACCCCTTATGGCAAGGCGTAGGATGATGCACTAGTATAATAAAAAGGAATGCGTTACTTCTGATCAACAATAAGCCAGAGAAGATTGCCCAAATTGCTTACCTACGGACTAACTTTTTATCTTCTTGCGATTTGACCACGACAAACCCTCTGCTCGGACTTACCCATTTTAAAAAACAAACGCTGCCCCAGAAAGAATCACAAGCGAACCAAAGATTAATGGTCTGAACTGACCTTAAACACATTGAACTAAATCATTAAAAATGCTAAACGGGGTATTTACAACCCTTATTAATGTAGGATTGAATTTTCACCATTCCACCGTGGGTTTAGTCTCTTCGTGGGCTCTTCTCAACTAAGTCTGACACGGCCCACATTATGTAAATTAAACTCATGGACTCTAGCGGTATCAAATTTCCTTCAATTAATGAGAGTGATTTCTCGTTCAAATTTCATGTCATTTTTTCAACAATTTAATTTTATAGGTGATATGAAAAGGCACTGAGAAAATCTATTAATGATTGGCTTATTTGTGGTGCACATTTGCTGGAGGACAAATGACGAGCATGTCCTTGCGTAGGAGAACACATGCCCATCAATTTCTTGCGGGACTTGCATTGAAAATTAATTGGTTCTTACATTGAAAATCGGAACCCAGAAACGTGCAAACACAGGCATTGATTTTTCATTATCCTTGATTGAGATGGTTTAGTTCCTTTTCTCTTTTAAGTAAAATTTTAAATTTGAATCTTATAAATGGTAATGTGTATATAATTTTTCGGTCGCCGGCCACGGTATCCAAGCAGGTCCCACCAGCGGTGAGATGGCATCTTTCAGCCAACCATACTTGACTAATCCGTTGGTCGCCCCGGGTCGCACGCCTGGCAATGGCGGGTGAGGCTCCCAAGGGGGGTGTCTGCGTACGTGAGGTCTCGAACTCAAGACCTCCTTAAGCGGCACCGAGCTGCTTACCACTTGGCCTAACCCCCCTTGGTTAATGTGTATATAATAAAAGCTTACAATATAACATTAATATAACATTAATACATATATTTGTTTTATATATTGAAATATCTATTATCTTTAGTGTCTTTTTTACTTTCTTAAATTACCGATTGATGCATAAGATTCAATTTTTAATAGCCGTTAGATTAATAAAAATAAAGAGTATGATAGTAAATTTACTGAGACAACCATGTATTGTATCTCTACTTTAATACACACTCTCTCTCTCTCTTCCACACACATTTTTCTCTACTTTATTATTTAATTTTCATAACTAATTTACCGAAAAATCTCATACTCATAATACTAGTTGTAATCGATTTTTTCTAGTCATTCAATTAAAATTTCACTTTTTTTACTATTTTCATTGAATAATAAAATCCGTGCATTAGATTGAATTAAACTAATTGAGTATTCTAGAATACTTCTATATATTTTCTTTCTTACTCTTTTAAAAGTTGTAATGCACACCCAATTAGAACATGCCCTTTGTGAAATTTAATGATAATGTTTCCTTTAAAAAAAAAAGTAAGAGAGTATCCATTCTACCATGTTTTTCAATAACATTCTCTTGAAAATTCACGAATAATATAAACAAAACTAAATTTTTTCATAAATTATTACATTTTGTTATACTAAATTCATTCTATTTACATTTCACATTATGCTCTCTTACCTAACTTGAGTTTATTTTAAGTGACTGTCATGGATTGAATTAATACACAAGTAACCATCACCTAAAGTTACCCTGCCACTTCTCTCAAAGTATGAATTCGGGAAAGGGGTGCCATGATCTTCTCTGTTATATTTATTTTAATTCTCATTTTCGGTATACGTAGGATGCACGTAAGTTTAAAAGGGTAAAAGGAAGAGTGAATAAAAGTGGTACGGAAAGTACCACTAGAGAAATTGAATTCAGAACGTCTAGATCAAAGGGTAAAAACGAGACTGATTGTATCAAACATTTTTCTTCCTTCTTTTTAGTTTTGCTTTCTTTTTTTTTTTTAGGGCCAAATGTAAGGGTCTAGCAGCTTCTTGCCACATCAAATTTCTTTATGAGTTTCACCTGAAAAAAGATGTGGTTGGAGGTTGTGTTTCAAGGAAAAAGGATAAGGAAAAGGAGAAGGCAGTAGGGCACATTTTATGAGCAAAAGCTCAACATTAGTGAGAAGTATGTAGAGGAATTGAAGAAATTTTCGGTTATAAATTAGACCCGTGGGTTTACAAGGGATTATCGGAAAGAAGGGTATAGAGTATGGTAAATCTTATCGATGAGAACAAACTAGCTAGGACTATTGTTCCCAGGATTTTCTTGATATCAGTTTGAGGGTGATACCTCTGTTCTAAACATTTTCCTATGATTCAATCGAGATGATACTGAATTATGCAAGTTATCCCTCAAGGTTATTATGAAATTATGCACAAGATTTGGCTCTTCCAATTGGCTTGAACTTTCGGAGATAGTCTTTCAGCATCGAAGGATTAAGTTCGAAACCCTAATGAGATAATCTGCATCCCAAATGAATTTCTAAATATTGAAATACTAAATTTAGAATGAAATGTGCAATATTTAAGTTCGAGATTTTACTTAAAGAAAAAAAGTATTAAGTCACCTTAATTAACCTATATTTTAAAAAAAAAGATCTTAAATTTGAAGGATTGAAATAAAGTGGGGATGGGAACTTTATGGTTTTTATAACATTTTCAATAATTTCATTATAAAGTATCCCAACATGCCATTTGCTTTGGCTCGATCCATATAGCGAGTACTGATATAAATGTTTTTTTAAAAAAGAATCTTAAATTGGTTTTAGTTTTTACATATAAAAATAAAGTATTATATTTTTTTCAAATATTGTTAATAATTAAGCGCATGATTTATTTCAATATGATATACATTAACAAGGTCAAGTTCCTGTGCATAATTAAATAGATTGAAGGTGAGGTGAACTTTTCCGACTGAACTCTCGTAACTGGTAAAATAACCAAATCATCCTAATCACCCAGATTACGATACGTAAATATACATATATATATATATATAAGCTTTCGCATGAGCAAGAGTTGACATGACACCAGAGAGTTGATTCGGATCAACGATCTCGGATTGGACTTTCTTGCAAATTAATTCACGACTTTCGAGGAATCGTGACCAGACCAGTGCATGGAGAACCACAAACCCTCGTGCCTGTCCAGGAGCAAGCAAACTTCAACACTACATCAAATGTCGGAGCCATGTAAATCTGCAAAAAGAAGACACATCTCAAAGAAAGAAACAAGAAAACAAAAAGGGCTGAAGCTCTCTTAAAAGTGCCATACAGCAAACCTTCCAATACTGAAGATTATTTAATCGGTTCATCACTGTTACTGATAAAGTACTTCAATCAACAACGCGAACCACACTGTCCCACAAAGAGTCGGGAATTCTACGTAACAACATCACCCTTTACTTGGAGAAAGTCTTGCTTCTATGTATAACACGTACATTACGTGACAGTGCTGATATTATATCACGAGCTAAAAAGATTCTGTTATTTTTAAATTTTTTAACAAAACCTAAAAGGGGGAAAACAAACTTAAAAACAACTTAATTTAATTGACCCGTGATACTATTTCAATATTATCACGTAGTATAACTTTTACATGCTAGACTTTCTCCTTCATAGGGGTACGTGGGTGTAGTGGGTACGTATAGACCGTCTTACTTCTTTCTTCCAATTAAACATTACATGGATGGGATTAGAATCATCCACACGAAGGGTCTAGTGAATGGAATTGTCGGCACCATTGGTACTCTGGTAGAGGGTCGAACTCAGGCTTCAACTTCTCTACTTGAGTGAATGTGTGATAGGTATAGGTAATAATCCCGCACTAGAAAGAAATTGACGAAACGAACTCTCTGTAATGACTGACGAGTGATTAGATTAATTAAAATTCACTTAATTTTAAATATCGGATAGTGTATACTGGAAAACAACACATATTAGCAAATTAACCTACTAGTTATATTGAAGATGATCTAAGACCTAAGTATGTCTCCCTCCACATGTGTGATGCTGGTCGTATTCACGTCAAGGATCAAGGAAATAAGTAATGGACCGATATATGGTCTTGATTCTGGGCATTCTATCAGTTGATAAGTCGGTCAAGTTTCACATAAATACGGTTCATGTCGACTCGCTTAATGTAGGATGTACACTGGGGTGGCAACTTAAACATCAATATTTTGTTTTACCGACATGTAAATTATCGATTCCTATTCTCTTACATCGTGAAAGTTTATGGATATATTCGATGGGAACAAGCGTAGTCAAGGCTAAAGAAGATGAATAACCGACATGTACACATAAATGTGGAGCTGTAGTTCCACTTCCACCGTCTTTGTCTAGAACTAGAGGGGACAAAAGAGGGGCACGGATGGTTGTGATAAAAAAGAATGAGGACTTAACTAAGAGTTCCTTGAAAACGAGGGACTTGATTTTCATAATGGGCTTCGGAGCTGGTCAGCTTGGAGAGAGCCCAACCAGTACAAAAGCTTGGGCTTGTGTCCGACCGGGTGCCAAGTATTTGACCCCCTGCAATCCCAACCGCACAAGTCTGTTGAAGAGCCCATGGGTCAGCTTTCTTCCCGTGCACAACCTATTATTCAAAAGGTCAAGACTAATTCGGGTTCGAGAATAGTCTACTCACTACGAGGTGTCAATTTTTTCATTCACAAGAACTAAATTCGATACACCACTTAGGGGGTGTTTGGTTGGATTATTACAGTCCACTTTACATCGTAGACTACATTGTTTGTCTGTAAAGTTAACTGTGATATGAAATTACATGAGTTAATTAAGACTTTTACAGTGTAGTTGGTTTGGTCTTTACATTAAAAAAATAGTGCTCTTAGATTATGACAACTTGTCAACTATTTTACCTATACTCGCTAAACTTTACAACCAATTTTACATTTTTCGAAACACCACAATCTCTCATTCCCAACGATTTCCCAAGAAAATGTTACTATAAATTAAACTTTCCTCGCAATTTTAACTTTTTTCTATGATTTAATGATACTCGAACCAAACACTCTTTTAAGAAAAAGATGATTAAATCAAGCCAATAAACTAATCTAATATCTTAGGTCATTGGTATTCTCTCTTCTTCTCCTTCTTTTTTTATATTAATGGTATCTGGCGTCATAATAACAGGCTAATCCACTGGACAATGTATTATATGGTTCGAATCCCGCTATTAAACCCCAGATATTGGCTCTCGGGAGAGTCGAACCCTAGAGTTAGCATACTGCATGTTATCAGCTTGCTAGCGAATTTTTCACCACTCAGAAGCCGAAAGAAAATGGCTCTATGGCATAGGAAATTCTTTTACGTAATAAGGTGTAGATAAGATGGGGGAATGAAGGGCTAATTTTAAAAAAAAAATCAAGCAATTTATTTAAATTATGATATTCAATCCCTACGCGGCAGACAACTGCAGTAAAGTGCACCTTATCAAATATGTCTCGCCCTCAGATTTTTTTTATTTAGAATTTTTTGGCTACAAGGCTACCTAATAAAGGAGAATGTCATCAGTTGAGCGGTCATATCACATCAGCATCGCTTTTATGGTATATCCGTCCAAGAAGAATTCATTATTTATATATTATTTTTAATTAGAATTCAACATTTATTAGGGTTTTTAAATATTTTTTACGATTTATATATTATTTTCAATTAGGATTTACCATTAATTTCAATTTTTTATATTTTTAAAGATTTTTTAGGATTTAAAAACCATAATTATTTGATTATTGATTACATGTCAAGTCGTGCTGAACGGATATGCGACGTAAGCAATGTTAATGTGGTATAAATGCTCCACTGAAGACTTTGTCCTACCAAAGAGGGGAGATGGATCTATTCTAACCTTGAGTGGATATAGGTGTCCTTTCCCAAGCTAATTTTGGGTTGCTTTTTCCACACTTGAAAGGCCAAGATTCTTGTCCATCGCTCCATTGGAAGAGATCACGAGGCATTCTGCCTTTATGTTCATATGGCTCGATCCAATTTGCTTCCATCGCTCTATATTTTTCGACGTTTATTGCTTTATATCCAAAAATCTAATGAGTCCGACTAATTTAGATTTGATTCCAGTTACTCGAGATATTGATTGAAGAGGAGACAACGGGTCACGTTTACCAGTTGCTTCCATTGTTGCACGACATTCAGTTGGATTAAGGCCAACCTTGGTGCCTCCAAGTGAATGAAGCAAGTCATTTGGCATGTACATCCAACAAGATGGACATGTCACCGGAGGATATTACAAAAGTCGTACATGACTATATAAAAAAAAAACTTAAATGATCCTACCTTATAATGACGCAGTGAGGAATAATCAATTTTATTGCTCTAATTATTCATAATTGAGGAAACTAATTGGGTTATTGACATCAATTTACTCATTTGTCATAATCTAGTTTGTATTTGCCCGAATCACGTGATGAATTAACATTGCTTAAAAATTTCTCATACTATATTCAGCGTGAGAAAATACCAATAAAATTATGACAAATGAGCAAATTAATACTAATCACCCGAACATTTACCATAATTGTTACTATTAATCAGAGCAACTTAATTGATATTTTTCACTATATCACTGTGAAACATGACCATTTAACATTTCTTTTCCGCATTATTTACGGAGAGTGCAAAGCCTGCTGAGCTTTGGGGCTTGCCATCTCTTCAAGCTCCTGGCTTTTTCAAGCCAATTTCCATTTCTACGCAGTCATACTGTTTCCTTCTATTGGCCTCACATCTGCTTGAATGTTTTTCCCATAAAGGCCTCATTTAGTCTTTCCTTATAATACTATAGTGAGAAAATACAAATTAAATTACTTTATTTAATAATAATTAATTATGATAATTGCTTAGATGTTAAATACTCATTTACTTATTTATTATAATTTGCTGAGACCACTAAAAAATTTCTATATAGAGAGAGGTACTTATCTAGCAATGGTTGTTTCAATGGTATGTTTTCTTTTTTTTTTGTTGTCACTATGCAGTATCCCCGAGCCAGCCAAAACGCACCTCCAGACTAATCTGTGGTTGGGCCGGGGATCCCGTTTCAATGGTATGTGTTATATATCATAAAATACAATCAAATTATACTAAATGGGCTAAAGATATTTTATGGTTATTTAGAAAATAAAATATTTGGTATTAAGATCGTATCGATAAATTAGGTTAGTTATTATAAATAAAATTTGGTGATATCGGATTTATATATTATACCGATATTTTCAATTACTTGCTCAGCAGTTTATTTGATTTTCTGAACATATAAATAAGTGGGTTGTCTTATGTTATTTTTAAGTTAGTCAGTCCCTCTAATAATAATAGACTCCCGTGGTTTAGAATTATAGCTGATCATATTTATCTCTATTAATATCTTTGCTCTCGTCCTCTCACATTAATTATACTAGAAGCTTACCGTTCTACGCACGATATGTGTTATATTAATAAAAATTATTAAAAATATATTCATACACGATTGAAAGTAGTAATTATTTATAATTAATTTTTCAAGTAAAAATAATATATATTTAACTGTAAATAGTTACAAAAGTGTATTGTATAAATGAAATTGGAATTCGTAATTTACACGTGCGGTTCGCTGATGAAAGAGTGAGAATGAAATGCGACAATTAAAAATAAATATATTAGAAAGAAAAAGAAGAACATGGAGAAAGAAGAGGATGGGAGTTTCACCTTTCAAGTGTAAGAGAAAGAAAGGTAAGAATTTGGTAGTTATACATGTCAAAATTTACGATCATACCCTCATTGCATTTCAATTTAAAGGCCAGTAATATTTCAATTTATATGTATAAGGACATTTTCAAAAAGGAAAAAATAACACCAAAAAGTGGTATCCTCCCTTAAAAGTAGTAATAGATAAAATTTATCAAATAAGTGTTAATTATCCAAGTAATTGTCATAATTAATACTAAGCGGAGCAATTTTCTTGGTAATTGATGGTCATGCTATTGTAAGATGAAGCGTTAAAGATTTTATCACCACAAGGGTAGTGGATGGACCAAGTGAACACGACTAGAGCCAATTTATTTCAGCCGTCAGACTGGCTAAACTCATGTACTCTGGCTCCATGCTGCTAGATCAGTTAGCACTACTTTGTTTCTTTGAATTTCAAGAAATGGGATTAGGACCAAGAAAGATAACAAAATTGTTAATTAAACGATGATCATCAACCATCCAATCCCAATCGAGGAAAGCTAGGAGGCCAACTCGAGGTCTCAAAGCAGCTGACGACCCTCTGAGAGGAGAGAATGCGGGAGACAGAATGATGTCGGCAATGAAGACCAGCACCAAGATTAACAGTCAATTTGCATAAGAAAATCCATGTACAGAAAAGACCGAGCTAGCCTAAAGAAGAAGGCCATGAGAATTTGGTGCCTCTGGTAAAAGCTTTACTACTGGTCCGGGATGAATCTAAAAAAATTTGTTCAAGGGGGACAAAATTTAGTAAAAGAGAGAGATAGAAAATCTGTCTTTTTTCCTTGTCCAAAGGAGAGATGCAAATGTCTAGAAGGGGTCAAAGGAATGGGATAAAAGCAGTACAGGAAGTCTCACTAATAAGATGGAATCCAAGATCTTCAGGTTACAGGACAAGAACGATACTAACTGTATTAACTTTTCTTCTCTCTTTTGATTTATGAGCACTACTTAATAGTAAGAAGTGTAAAAAAAGAAATTCTTTGTATATACATTTCTTGATAGCCCATCTTTGACTCAGCAGAGTCTTTTCAGTGGCATGTTTCAGTCTTCTTCCTCATTGCTTAGAAAAAGTGAGCCGCCGGTTCAAATACAAGAATTTTTTCTCTGTGTCGCTCGCTTTTAATAAGTTTAATGGATAATAATTAATTTAAGTTTAAATCTGAGTTAATCAACTAAAAAATAAAATTCTCCCGATCATAATTTCTCTGTTAATAAAATTCGCACATGAAAGTCAACCCATTTCGATATTCACCCGTACGATGAAAATGGCAGGAACCATCATCGTGAAAAAGTTGTCGGGGAACTCGAATGTCCATTGGTTGGCCAAAAAGAAAATAATTTTATTGGAGGAGTACATCTCTCTAAGCTTACATTTTTTTTCCACGTGCGTTAAACCGCGTCGCATCCCCCATAGAAACAAACTCGCACGTGTGTTTTGAATTTCTCGTAATTGGTTGTCTTAAAAATCCTCAGCTTCTCGCACGTGTGATGAAGCACCAATTAAAATTTGACAGATGAATAAATTAGTGTTAATTATCTGAGCAATTACTGTAGTCAAAATAGTTCGATTGTTTCAATCAAAATATACTGTCAACATGCTTTTTCGTGTGGATTCCTCTCTATTTCTGACACCAATATGTATTTCATATATTCCTCTATCTACAACTTAACGTTTTAAGATGGTACACGTCAAAAAATCAATATTACATTTAAAAATCGGATATTATTATTTAATAAAAAAATGTAATACGATACCTCCCATTAATAAGAACGTAGACCACTGAAGTTTAGTCATTTTGTGATTTGTTTTAAGAATACTTAAATTTGATTGACTGTTGTCACCATGTAGGAACTGTCACGTGATAATACAATTTCATAAAATAATTTCTCCCAATTAATCTGTCACGTAATAACTACCGTTGTAGAAAATGCCGCCTGCCGGTTAACGTATCAAGCAACGTACGGAATTCGTAGATAAGATAACTACCTCAACTTACGCAAGAAATTGCTGGCATTCACATGAGACGCTGAGAAAAAATGTGCGGAATTATCCAAAATCAGAAGAGCCGTTCATTGACTCACCAGCCGCCGTGGAGGACCAGAATAGAAAGCCGGGGCCGGGGCCGGGGCCAGGACCGGGACCGGGACCTTCCTTCCTCCCTCCCATATATATCGCCACGTGGCAAGATCCAATTGGCGGTTGTCCACTCTCTGCCTCTATATAAACCCCTGTCGCTCCAAAATGATTCAAAATCGGAAGCCCAAGTCTCTCGTTCTTCTCCTTCTTCTTCACTGTGAAAGAGCTTGTTGTGGTTTGAAGACAGTGATAAAGGAGCTCAGATTCATAGTCTTCAGCTTTGTTTCAAGGGCTCAGCCTCTGCTGCTGGAGGTTGTTGAAGATGCCGGCGGGAGGATTCGCGGTGGCTCCCTCGGGGAGCGAGTTCGAGGCTAAGATCACGCCGATCGTGGTCATCTCCTGCATAATGGCCGCCACCGGCGGCCTCATGTTTGGCTACGACGTCGGCGTTTCCGGTAATGTATCCGATGCGTTCCTTCCTTCATTGTTTATGTTATAAAGAGATGTTTTGATTCTCTGCTACTCTGCATTTGAATGTGGTGCTCGTTGAACCTGTTCTTCTTCTCACTCTTCGATGTTTCGTTGGAAAATTTGAGGAAGGAGTTTGTCGATATGATTGCATCTGTCAGTTCATTATTTGATTGGCCGGTGATTGGTTGTTTTTCTTCACATTTCACCTAAAGTAAAACGAAGTCAAGTTCACGTCCCATCAATATTCATAAGCTTGGCCAAGAGTCTGATTTCAAAAATAAACGAATTGTAGGATTTTTTAATTTATCTAGAATTGATTGAAGGTCCATTGTAATGCCAAATTTCCTCAGAACATATATGAGATTGGGACGCGGGATGCCTCATTTCAGCATCTGCTTGTATTTCGAAAATAACCATCCTCGCAGATTTTACTGAAGTCGTTCATCAACGGCATGCTAGAGAGAGAGAGAGAGAGATCGACGGGAATATATTGAATAGTTGCTCAATTGCATGCTCGGAACAGTTGACTGCATGTTTGCTGCCTTCTAGTGATAATGGCTTTTCTGATATGACTCAATACTTACCTTTTCAATCCACGAAACTACTTTTCGAGTGTTCATTTCTATTTTAGTTAGTCAGACAAACAGAAGATCAGTTATAGAAATCATTTGCTTGACAAAGAACACTTCACTTTGCTTTTAAGCTGAGCAAACGATCAGAGCAACTTGGCTCATCGATAACTTGCAATTGCTAACCTGATTGCTTTTATAATCAACCAGTGGACAACTGTTTGTATTCTAAGAGACAGGGCACAGCCTAATGTATACGTATCTTGACATGAACAGGGGGTGTCACCTCTATGCCGGATTTCTTGAAAAAGTTCTTCCCAGTGGTCTACATTAAAAGTGAGGATGCCACGATCAACAGTAATTACTGCAAATACGATAACCAAGGCCTGCAACTGTTCACATCATCCCTTTATCTTGCTGGATTAATTGCGACTTTCTTCGCATCATACACCACCCGAAGATTCGGCAGGAGGCCAACCATGCTCATTGCCGGAGTCTTCTTCATAGTTGGTGTGGTTTTCAATACAGCAGCTCAGGACCTTGCGATGCTCATCATTGGAAGGATATTACTGGGTTGTGGAGTCGGTTTCGCCAATCAGGTATGTAATATGTCCCCAGACACGTTCTCTGACCTGTCAATCCATCAATTACTTATGTGGACACGGAGTCATTATTGATGAAATATGAAAAACAAATAGATATGTAATTAGTACCAAAAGGCCAGTGCATGTTTTGATAGTAGTATCTGTTTCAGGACATGTCCCATAAAATATGTGTGGCAAATCATCGTGAACTATCTAAAAATTCTGCACCGTGGTTGGATTGGAATAAAGTTTGATTTCTTCAACACTACTGGCGTAAAACAACCATGGCTTTTACGAGAAAAATAAAACAGTTGTTTCTTTCCCTGTGGTTTTGGCCTTTCTGCTGGTCCCAAAAAGCATCACATGATGGTGATATCTCATTTGGAGGAATCAAGAAAAAATGGCAGACGAGAACATTTTTGAATCTTCATACTTGCCTTTTCATGATTATCCCTTTTCCAAAGAGTCCTGCTGCGTTCGTATGCTGAGTAACGTGATACTCTTTATCTCCTTTCTCGTCCACATCTTTTTAGTCCAACCTTGGGAGATCAGTGAATTTACCATTTGCTTTTGTCATGACCTGCAACCGCCCATCTAAGAAGACTTTTGGACTCTTATCGTATGGAGTGAAAACAACTTTTTTTTTCTTTTTATTTATTTATGATTTAGTTTAACGTGGATTAGCAATATTGATTGAGTTTAAAAATCCCTTTTTTCTGGGAATAAAAATGGTGATTGTATGAAATATCAGTGATAAAAATGATGGTGAGGAACTAAACTATTAGAATCTTTTATACATTGAGTATAATATTGATGGCAAAATTAGGATGATGATAAAAAAAATTATGGCGGTACGAAATGTTAAGAACAAAAATGATAATTTACTCGTAAAACATCTTATCACGGCTTGTCTTAATTTTGATTGGATATGTCCGATGAATGCGCGTTAGTTCTTGAATTTGGAACGAATGGATTCCGCGCAGGACCATTTTGAATTTCATCTATTTTTGGCTCACTGTTTAAAGCGCAACTCATAAGTAAATAATATGGATGCAGGCGGTTCCGCTGTTCCTTTCGGAGATAGCTCCTACGAGAATACGTGGAGGTCTGAACATCCTTTTTCAGCTCAATGTTACCATCGGGATCCTTTTCGCCAACCTTGTCAACTACGGAACTGCCAAGTAAGTCAAATACTCTAAGCTAGCATTCGCTATCCCTTGCTGTAGAGAAGAAGAAAGTATGGATTTTGAAGAGGTTATCTGTGTCATTGATTGACGTAAGTCATTAACCTGCCCTTTCCAGCTATGGAAGGATCGACAGTTATTTAGCTTCAAGAAATTCTCATGTTCCATATTGGGGAAATGCGTTTTAAGATGGTCGGACATAATTCGTTCTCGACTAGGACTTATGAAGAGGACTGAATTCGATTTATCTTTACTAAAATCCCCTTATCCCTCTGTCCTTCAAGACCTTCAGGTCTTCTAAACCCACAAAAAGAAATAAAAAGAAATAAGAAATAGTTACGCAGCTCTTGATACCATTTCCATATACTTAGCAGAAGCGGAAAAAAAGACGTAATTTCCATAAAACTCACCTACTTGGTGCAAACTTGAAACGTGCATACAGTTTCTGAAGGTTTGCTGCTTGAATAGCTTATTCATCCCTCTTATGCTCTTGAACCAGTCAGTTCATCTTCTTGTCTTTAAGTGCCCCTTTATTATGCCAATGACGATTTTTATGGTAAAAACAGGATCGGAGGCTGGGGATGGAGGCTGTCGCTGGGGCTTGCTGGAATTCCTGCTGTCCTCCTGACTGTAGGGGCACTGTTTGTGGTAGAGACTCCCAACAGTCTCATCGAGCGAGGCCGCCACGAGGAAGGAAAAGCCGTGCTCAGAAGGATCCGAGGCACCAACAATATCGAACCCGAGTTCCTAGAGCTTGTTGAGGCCAGCCGTATAGCTCAAGAAGTGAAGCACCCATTTAGAAATCTCATGATGAGGAGGAACCGTCCTCAATTGGTCATTGCAATTGCCATGCAGGTCAGCTTGCTTTTCCACACTTCAGATTTGTTGCTTGCTTTACTGTGCTGCTTAACCTCAACTTGGCGACTATAACAATCGAACTTAGGCTTTTCTGAGCTCAACACAAGCTCCAAGTAAGTCAAGCTGCGCTCGAGTTTCAAGTGGCTCGATCGAGCTTCTTTGGAAACTCGAGACAAGCCTAGCCTGACTAAAGCTCCAATCAGTTGAGCTTGGACTCACATTGGAACCCAATCAAAGGAAAATATGCTGATCCAATCTTTGAGTTTATCTTAACTTGATCTTGATCAAGCTCGAGCTACAAAATACCTGGCTCGGTCACATCCTAGTGTAAAAACGAGCCAGTCCAATCTGTCATTTCAACTTGAACTAACAATTGTCTTTGAACAACAGATCTTCCAGCAGTGTACAGGCATCAATGCGATCATGTTCTATGCCCCGGTCCTGTTCAAAACCGTCGGGTTCGGGGGCGATGCATCTCTATACTCCTCTGTCATAATCGGAGCTGTCAACGTGCTCTCCACGCTCGTGTCCATCTACTCGGTGGACAAAGTCGGGCGCCGGATCCTCCTCCTAGAGGCCGGCGTGCAGATGTTCCTGTCCCAGGTCACCATCGCAGTCGTCCTAGCGTTCAAGGTCAAGGACCACTCCGAGAACCTGAGCCACGGGCTATCGATCTTCGTGGTCCTCATGGTGTGCACCTTCGTGTCGGGGTTCGCGTGGTCGTGGGGCCCGCTGGGGTGGCTCGTCCCTTCCGAGACCTTCCCGTTGGAGACCCGGTCGGCGGGGCAGAGCGTGACGGTTTGCTTCAACTTCCTCTTCACGTTCATCATCGCGCAGGCCTTCCTCTCGATGCTCTGCCACTTCAAGTACGGGATATTCCTCTTCTTCTCGGGGTGGGTGCTCGTGATGTCGATGTTCGTGGTGTTCCTCCTCCCCGAGACCAAGAACGTCCCGATCGAGGAGATGACGGAGAGGGTGTGGAGGAGGCACTGGTACTGGAGGAGGTTCATGGAAGACGGTGACAGCGAATACGATGGGAAGGAAGTCAACGGGAATGGTTTGAACAAGACTGAGCCCGCCAACGGGGGTTCGAAGTGGTCGATCCTGAATAATATCAGCTGTAATTTTGGCTTTTCATTTGACTAAGCCGCCGCGCATATCCCGGACCTGGTGGGAAAATTCAACGGACTCAGGCACGGAACTGTTCAGCACCCCTCTGAAAGTGGGCCCCACTTCCCACTCTGCCGGGAGGGGGTTGCTGGACTGTTACGTGCTCTGAACAGTAAAATCATCGGTGGTGGTACCTTGAAGAACAGAATTAGAGAGATTGGAATGGTTAGATAAGCCAAGTATACAGGCATATTCTTGTCAGTCATTATTATTTGGGAATTGATTATGAAGAAAATAATGGAAAAAATATATTTGTTTTTGTAATTTGTATCTATTGGATCGTGATATCTATCGTCATTTTGAAGTAATTATCTATATCAGTAACTCGTGTGCTCTTCATAGATAACTTGGCATTATCTATAAGGGCCTAAATGGAGAGAAACTAGTAACTCTTAAACAAATCGCATCTCACCACGTGGTACGAGAAAGTAATACTGATCAAGATGTGACAAATTAGTAAATGAATATTAATCACCCGAGTAGTTGCTATAATTAATATTAATCAAAGTAATTTGATTGGTTTTTCATTACCACGTTATTGTGAGGTAGGACCACCTGTAAGGATATATACAAAATAAAAATTTTGTGAGTGGAGTGGGGAGATAATAAACCGCTCCAAACCGGGTCTCAACTTTTCTGAAATTATAGTTCCGGAAAGACGGTGGAAGAATAAAACAGCTCTTAAACATGAGAAAAACAAGAGCAGATACTGACTAAATACTTGGGTAACCCTTCTGATTCTTTTTAAAAAGCTAAAGAATAAGCTTGCTTCATTTCCAGAGCTCACACCTTTCTCGGCCTTCTCGCTTTTTTTTTTTGTCGCCGGCCATGATATCCAAGCAGACCCCACCAATGGTGAAACGGCATCTTTCAGCCAACCACACTTGACTAATCGCCCCGGGTCGCATGCCTGGCAATGGCAGGTGAGACTCCCAAGGGGGGTGTCTGCGTACATAAGATCTCGAACTTGAGACCTCCTTAAGCGGTACCGAACTGCTTACCACTCGGACCAACCATGTTGATGGCTTTCTCACTAAGATCATGTGTAATGTCTGATTTTATTAGTTTTATATCTGATACGCAGAACATTAGCCCACGTGATATCAAGTTCGTTTTTCTCGGGGGAGGGCCCGCCTGGTACCGGAGCTCTCGAGCGTCGCACAGGCATTGCACTACAGCCCGAGCCTGTCGCACCTACCAAACCTAGTATGAGACTTAGGCCATCCGGTCCATCACAGGTGGAGTTGTGGTCGTGGACCGAAGAAGAGCTGTCGGTGCACCCGCATGAAATACTTCTCAGAAAATTCCATATTTTTTGTGTAGTACATAATAAAATAAAAAATTAGTTTCACACGGACAGGTTTTTTTATTCACTAATCACCGTGTGTTCTTTTTTTTTTTTGTATCAAAGAGTAGACTGGACCGTCCCGCTTTAGTCCAGAGATGGAAGGGAAAGAAAGCTGTAAAGCCCTAGGACTGGAGATTTTATCGTCGTCATCATAATGGACTCTTCCTGCTTTAACCAGGAAATGGAAGGAAAAGAGGTCTGTGAACAGCCGAATCACATTCACATAAAGCGTGGTTGAAATTTAGCAACGGTTTAATTTAGCACATGATGGTAGTGAATTCCGATCCGATCTAGGAAGATTGAATGTCTAGTCTCCAAAATGTCACATCACACGAGCCAGGACCTTAGCTGTATAGGAAAATTTAAAGGAGAACAGGAGTGTCCACTGTGCAGCAAAGGTAAGACCACAGAAGCGAAGCAGCAGCTATGAACCAACGGTAAGGAACAGCTTAAACGTCCAACAGAGCCACCCAAATATGGGTGACAAATTTCGCTACGGGAACGGTAGGTAACTTTTCATTCGGCATTTGTTATCGGTGGTTCAAAAGAATCGACCGCGGCGGTGGACACCCCCATGTCAAACCAGGGCAAGTTTCAGCCTAGAAACTGAGGGACCTTCCAATGCAAATGGCATTGAAACCCTAGAAATGAGAAAAAAAAAGAGGGGAAAGGAATCACCTCAGTAAAAGGCCAGAAAAGGGAAAGAGGAACAGAATAAATAAGGCAGATGGGAGGCAGGCAAATTGGAGCACCCAGAGATTAAACGGGAGCACAAGCGAATCTCGAATCTCATTAGCTCCGCCTCCATGAATCGTTTTGCAGGAGACCATTGAGAAGTGGATCCTCGACTTCTGTACTACTCATCATTCTTTTATCGCGACGTAGAGCCCTGCAAATCGAGAGACTAGATCAGAATCTAAACTGGAACAAGAATGAAAACTTTCCTCCACAAATGGATAAAGAGAAAACTCCACCGCTGCCCCTAAAAGATTTTCCAAGAATTAAAGGCGTCTTTTGACGAGGCAACAAGCTTGTTATCAGGATAAACATTAGGCATTGATGAAAAACATTGTAAATACTGAGGAATGAAAAACTTTACAATTGTTAATTTTCTGCCCGGCACTACTTCTGATTGATAATTCTGTATCTTCTCTTATGACTTGGTATAGAAGTCCAACACAGATGGAACACGACATAATGTGATGTTATAGCAAAACAGAAAAACCCGAGGTTCCTATTTTACCTGAGCGGCCGAGCTTCCAATTTTAACAGCAGGAACTCCCCATTTTCTTTGGCAAACCATGCAGACAGTTGCAGTTAGAATTTATGCAAAATGGTTCTTCAAATTCACTCAGTTTGCAATAAAAAATCTTAGCTAGAACTCGAGCAGTTGCTATATCACATGATTTAACCCGAACTCTGCCTCTAGTAGCACTATTGTTATGGCTTATGCATCTCTCTTAAATATCTCTGCATCATCTCCATATAGAATATGAGTGAAGTATAAGAAAGACCTTACACTAGTCGATTGTAGCTCCACATTAGTGGACTCCTCAGCATCCTGCCACAGAAAACCATCTCTTCTTACCAAGAAAAAAGGCAAAGCTACCGAGTTAGAGAGGACCCCAATCACAGAAAACCCATTACCTCTTCGATCAACAGATCCTTCCTCGTGATCAAACCAATGACACGAGTGGCACGGGGTACCACAAATATATGCCTTAAACCCAATTGGCGGAAAAGATTGTAAACCTACATAGTCAGTCACACATTGCCCTCATCAGATCAAGCAGCAATTTCTGGAAAAACTCTTTGGTGTTTGAAGAACTGAAACTATTTTCCAGTTATCCAGTTTCTCATGTTGAAAAAAATCAAGAAACAAGTAAAAGATGGTCATCTTGTAAAACCATAAACTGTCCTTTTCTCCCTTTCTTCCTCTTTCAGGATAAATTCCAGGTACCACCCCCTATAACTTCACAAAGGGTAAGTACAAACCCTCCTTTTAAAATAGACTCTCAGCCCCTATTTTGCTGTCATAGCATCAAAATATAATCTTAAAATTTTAAAAAATTTAAAATAACCGAATATTTAAAAAAAAAATTACAAAATACAGCAACAAAAAATAATGAAAAATCTAGGCAACAGAGGGAGCTAGTGGTTACTTGCCAGTCACCAGAGACCCCAGCTGCCACCAATGACCTCGTGCTGGAAGGGGCCAGAGGATGGCTGCTCCCTCCAATGCCTAATCTTTTTTTAATTAATTTTTATATTATAAGTTTTACATTTTTAATTATCTTACTGTTTAGAGATCTAAAATTATATTTTGAAGTGCCATGTAGGAGTGAAAGACATGTGGCGGCAAGTCAGCTATCATGTTAGTAAAAGTAGGGCTGAACAGTATACTACTTTAAAAGAGGTGCAATAGCTACCTTTTCGCAAAATTATAGGGGTATTACTTGGAACTTAGCCTTTTAATTTACAAAAGAAAACACAAACTGAAAAACTCCCCCCAAATTTTGAGTATAATCTCGTAACCTCACCTTTGTCAGAGACATATCCTCTGGGACAACATAAGGAGATGGGTTCAAAAATGGGGCTAGGTCAATGTACATTTCCAAGTCATCAGAGCTTAGATGTATGTCATCTATAGATAGACCTCGACTTGAAACAGGTTTTACAAACTCGCTGAGATTGTGCCTGCAATCATCAGATCCATGATTTATATCCATCATAAATGCTAAGCAAAATTAAATCCTGGTGAAATTAACCTGTTGCTTGCTTACATGATTGGCCTGGCTCCAACTCGAGACTCGGAGGGCAAAGGGCTGTGCTGGAAATCTACCTTAGATTGCAGAAGCACCAGTAAGTGACTGCAGCATAAAATTAGTTAGTGTGTTGCAACATCTCAGAAGAGAAATAAGTAGAAGATGCCGAACATGTAAATCATCATCAAGACCTACCTGCGCAGCATTAGTCCAATAACTAGTGTGTCTCCACTTCTAGCATGATCTATCACCTAAATGTAATCCAACAGGTGTAAGTACAGGGAGAACTTTCATGATAGCTAACTGGCATAAAATCTCCAAGGCAAAGCAAAGAACCATACAGGGAAGCCATTATGGTTGTTGCTTCGTAAGATCGACAGAATATCAGCCACCTTAACAACGCGAGGCAAAGAGACCACCTTCAAGAAAAAAGGGGAAGAAAAAGAAAACAGTTACGTGAATGATAAAATTACAGTCTAGAACAAGTGAAAACAGGGTTTCAGCAATGGTAGAAATGACGAATTCCACGAGGTTTCATAACAAGATACACAGTATTATCCGACCGACCCTAAAGTTCAGATTACTTGAATACAGTGAATGCTCTAGGATTATTACTTTATTTCATAGTATATGAACCATTCAAATACTCAAAAGCATTCACCTTCTGGTGTCCACAAGCCTCCTTTGCCGCAATCTTTCGCATCTCATACTTAGGTCTTGATTCCAACAATAGTATGCCTCTCAACTGGGCCTGCTCTTCATACAGACCTTCATTAAAGGCATCACCAACTGCCTGCAGTAGAAAGATAACTAACTCACGTAAAGCACCTCAATATTAGTGATAACAATAGAGAATTTATAAGTAGTACCTTTGATATGAGAAGAACAAGCATGATTAGAGGTAAAAGTTTCAAGTTATTTGTTATTTCAACCATTATAACACAAAGTGAGACTGTCATTCGCATTGACCCTCCAAGAAAGGAAGCAGCTCCAAGTAAAGCATACCTGAAAGCACAAATGAGAATCATAATGAATAAGGAAAAGAAAAATTAACGATCCTCAGTTAATGATCTAAATGGAAGAAAAAATGTTTTTAAGAACTGATCAGATTTGAAACTTGCTGAACAGGGATTCACCAAGTCTTACATGATTAACAATGATCATATAAACAAAAACAAAACAAAAAAAAAAACCAAAATGCGTCATATTATGGAGCAGACTCTATGGAATGGCTCTGGGCAGTAATAGGCCAGTTGGATTGATTTATTTACAGACACAGTTTCTCCAACAACCAGACTTCGTAGTCCAATTATCAGTTTGACTATCTGGATTTTATACTTTTAAATAAGCTTTCAACAGTGAAGTCTTTCAGAGAAAGTTCACAATAGAAGCCATAAAAAGGCTTACGTTCCCTCTTCAATGTTAAGCTTCTGGTAGAAGTTGACAACAAACATGCCAACAAGACGGCCATATGTTGATCCTATCATTATGCCTGGGACAAACTGACCGGCTGGAACAGCAGAACCAAATGTAACAACAGCCAAAGTGTAAAACATAACCTGCAGATATAAGAAAATACTTTAGATTTACCATAGTCTTAAAAACATAATGAAAGAAAAACAATAAGGCCGCATCCAACTAATGCAGAAGGATAAACTCAAGTGGACCGGACATACGTCCGCTTTCCAAAATCCACGAGGTAGGATGTTCAATTTTCACTTGTGTGCACAATCTTGAGTGAGGTCACTCACACATGTGGCTTGCACATGAACCTACCTGGATCCACAGGCTTGTGGGGTGTTCATGGGCCCCGAAAAAAAATCCGCATTCAATTACACATGCTAAAAAGTTAATATAGTTTTCATCAGTAAGAAGTCTTAGGAGGAATGTGTGTTTTGCATTCACCTAAACAATATTTGCAAAATTAAAAAATAGCTTCATGATGCCTCACATACAATGAAATAACTAGTGCCAGTTAAGCATCCTTATGCAACAAGACCAACATATATGCAGATATAAAGTAAACAGAGGGAAATAATGTCATTTCATTGAAATGGAAATAGACTACGAAACAGAGAGAACTAGAAGGGACACTATACCAGAAAGGTCAGTAGACTCTGCGCACTAAACTCATGAACTGTCTTTGCACTAAATAAGTTTCTTATGGCATCATCCTGTGACAATAATAATGTTTCCCATTATGAAACTTCACAAAAAAATAATTTCAACTTTTCTCTGCATTGTCAATATCACACTTACGAAATTACTGATTCATGGTGACAACGATTTCAACACGTATTTGAAAATTATAACAATTAGAATTAAAAAATAATGGCAAGGAAAAAGAGAAGTTTTGCCAGATACCTGAGTATTGAAGAAGATAGTTGCGAGATCATTGTACTGATGGTCCTTACTGCAGTAGAACTGTGGGTGACATTACATCAATTAGGTTTCTGTCAAAGCTAGCTCTACCAGCATAATGCTGCGAAACTATCCTATTACATCTTACAAATCTCTATAATAAGTAATCCAGACAGGGGAAGCAAGGAGGTATCCGTTACTAGATAAAAGAAGAAGCTATATCTGGCAGACACAAGGTAATTGCCATACAAATTCTTTGCGACATCAACGTGAATGACATTGTTAACTCGAATATATAATCAAGTAGAAATTATCCATGAAAAAAAAGAGAGTAAGAATCGTAGAAAAGAAAATCAAATAGGAACCAATATAACCACACGAACTTCATTTGAGGTGATAATATATATGTGTTTGTGCACACGCGCATGAGAATTTTCTGCAACCAATGGAAGGAGAAATTTCAAGGAAACTTGTACCTTTACATAATTTCCGTATATTCCAGGAGAGCTTGGACACTGGATACCAGAAGCAGGATCTGCCTCAGGGCAGGGACTGCATTTTCTCAACAGCGGCAATCCGAAGGATATGATTGATGTTAATATGGAGATGAAACATGCTTCAATTATCTGTACATTGATTTCATAGGGACAAGGGCAAATGAAGTCCTCATATAAGACAAAATGGCATACAACAATCATCCACCCAAATTTTCCAGCCACAACAGTTCTTAAATCTCACCTTAACACGGTTTCCTTTCTTGTGCAGATAATTTCTACGCCATGAAGCAACATAAAGTGTAAGCTGGTTAAACAATGCTCCTACATGAAAAGCATAGATTAGATAAATATTAGCATACGTAATAATGAATAAATTGACTTAAGCATGATTCAACTACCCTAGAAATATACCTAGAAGACCCCCAATAACCCCAATGACAGCCATTGGCAACAGCTCCTGAAATGAGTAGTCCTCTTGGCCGCTAGAAGCAAAAATAATTAACACTTCGTCAGCCAGAAAAATACAGTGCATATCAAAAATCATGCTGACAAGATTATGCTAACCCTGATATGTCCCATATAATGAAGCCACCAGCGCCAAAATGTCCACACTTTCCACTTTTGCACCATCCCATTGTTGTACGCACCACAACAGCAACAACTGCTGATGTGAAGAAAACACGCCACATAAGT
Source organism: Lagerstroemia speciosa (assembly GCA_037672795.1). Taxonomy (NCBI): domain Eukaryota; kingdom Viridiplantae; phylum Streptophyta; class Magnoliopsida; order Myrtales; family Lythraceae; genus Lagerstroemia; species Lagerstroemia speciosa. Next base: position 9,731,913 of record CM075297.1, read on the forward strand.
TGACTCCTCCACCTTAAGAAGCATTACCAAGTAGATCAGAAATCAGAATGCATTGAAAGAGTTCAATAATAGAGTTAGGTTGCACTACCGAAAGTGCAGGGAATATGCATATATCAGCAAAAATTAAACAGGAGAAAAAATTACAAAGTTTTACCAAGATGTGACTTCTTCTAATGCAAAAAGAACACCACCAACTGGGGCTCTGAATGCAGCTGCAACTCCAGCTGCACATCCGCATGTTACCTTTTAACAAAATTATAAAATGAGAGCAGTTTAGCAACACATCAATTCCATTAGTAAGACCAAGCTAGCAAGCACAAAAGTAAACTAATATTAAAAGAAAAGTTAAAATGTAGGAGTTCTCATGAGTTCTCACGTCTTTCGTCACACAATATATAACAAAAAAAAGGGGTCTCCATATAAGAGAGAGTTTTCCAAATTAAATGGTATTTGATAAATAAAACCTAAAAAGTTCACTTGACTACTGCAATTATCTGATAGTTTAGCACAACGTTAATTCAAATAAAAAATAAGCAAGCATATCTGGGCTGTAGATCAAAATGAAACAATAAAATTCATCTAAGGTATAGATACCAAAAATTTATGCGAGCAGCTAGGAAACTCACAAGATCACGGCGATCCCTATCACTCTTGAAAACTTGTAGCCATCTGGAACTTAGATGATACTTTGTGGAGCCACCCTGAATAAGACATGAGTTTCCAAGGCAGTGTTAGGAATGTGTAATCTGAAGGAAAAACCTGCATCATTAACCATGCAAGACGATAAAACACTACATGAGCAGTAAGTTTAGATGGCCACTGGATTAAGCAAAGCTAAAGAAAACCAAAACTGTGCCCTTACTTGACCAAGCAGGGACGCAATACAAGCACCCGTATGGACAAGAGGGCCTTCTTTTCCCAGAGCTAAACCACCTCCAACAGAACCTATGCTTCCAAATATCTGTGGAATCATTAATATATGCACCAAGAAGCAGGCAGTGGAATAGTCTCGCACGAATAACACTTTAAATAGGTAAAAGATAACAAAATCAATTCATTAAACAATCAATATTAAAAAGGAAACTAAATAAAACTTTGGAGCATACCTTTCCAATCAAAGTTCTGAAGAAAAGAATACCATGGATATCAACTCCTGTAGTTTCAGGCAAATATCAGAACAATCAATTAATAGCACATCTAACAAAAATCATGACAACGGAGATAGCTTACCATTCAAATAACCCTTGATTTCCGGAATTCCAGAACCAGCAGCTTCTGGTGCAAATTGTGTGACAATATACACAGAAGACAATACTAAAAGCAGATTGAACAAAACATATACTATGAAACCGGCCAAATATGACTTCTGTATTATCTGAAATGTCAATGAAAACTTCCATCCAGCAAAATTCTCTACAGATATATTGATGAAGACAGCAGCCAATCCAGTCCCTGAAAGTCAGTAAATTAAAAATGTATAAAATTCATCAAAAAATTACAAATGTATAAAATATTTTGTGGAAGTTGCCTCAAAAAAGCAAGTGCTTATGAAAAATGATGCTGAAATTCCCCCTGTTTAGCACCTAAACCATAACTATAAATTAAAAGGTATTACAAATGGTGTAAGCTTCATACCTTAACAGCTTTTCTGTTGATCTAATTTGAAAACATCATGATTGAAACCAGGATGGATTTAAGGGGGCGTAAATTGGTCACCCCTGGACTCGGAAGGAACTGTAGAATCATATACAAATTTAACCCATTTTATTCGTTTTATTTTGTTAAATTATAATATCTCCCAACCCCCCAGCCCGTTCTTTTACCCTTCTTTTTAGTTTCTCCCCCATGGTATCACTTCTTAGATCTGGACCAACCTGATTGAAACTACTCCTAAGATCAACTTTTCTCGAAAGAACCACCTTTTCCAAGTCCAAAAGAAAGATTCACAAGCTCAGTAAATTCAACTGTTAACACTTAATAAAATAAGCCACTTTCTTAAGTAGACCAATCACATTGCTGGTAATCGAAGATTGTTAGAGTAATAGCTATATCCGCATTTTCAAGTATATAATGTTCTGCAGTAAACAAGGAGAAAGAGGAATTAAAACTGAGTTGATTATAACATTCGAAAAAGGATAATCAGCTCACCAATTCCAATAAGCAAAGCGAAGAACCACTTTACCGCCACTTGGTATATGACATACAATTTTCCTCTCTGCGCCTATAAGTTTAATACCAGAAGGGGAAAATAACAAGAGAACTGATCTGAGCAAAAAGCATTTGATTGAAAAAAAAAAAAACCAAGGGAGAAGCAAAGTTCTCAGGAGAGGAGAACTCACCTGCTCTTCTCTGTAGGCATAGTTCTCGATGACCTCATAGTCAAGACTCTCGACACTGGTGCTACCATCCCTATTCTTCGAGGTGCCAACCGCAGCGGACTCGCTGTCCTCCGAGTTCGGTAGCCGAGACCACACCAGCCTCGCGGTTTCTATCCCGTCCTGCAGGTGATTCGACAGCATAAGGAACTGCTTCTGGCCGATCTCACACTGCAGAAATATCGAAAATTCAACCGAATCAGCTCCCCGTAACTCTAGCGCGGATCCAACAAGCACTGGCTTCCCTCGACGCGGACAAAACTGAATCTACGAGGCTTCAGCCGTGCATCACAAATCCGGACATTCCATACCGTGAGAGCTAAGCAATCGACTGGATTTGTTTGAGCAGCTGCTTGCAGAAGAAGAGAATCGATCGAGAGAGTAGGCAGAGAGAGAGAACTGAGCTGACTATAGCGTATAATTCCACGGCCCTCTCTCTCCCTCGGCGAGTTCTGTCTGTACTCTCTTGTGTCGTTCGCTGTCTCTGTTAGGTCGGGGTCTATATCTGTTCTTCTTCGCCGATTTTCCTTTTAATAATTAATAATTTCTATTTATTTCATAATTTTATAGCTGCAGTTTTCTTTTGCTAATACGGCGCGGCTTCCCGGATATTTGAAGATCCGGATCCGTTCCGCGTCCTTTACGGGGCCGCTCGACTCGTGGGGGGCCGAGTGCGACTCAGCCTGGAATTACAAAATAAATTATCAGTATTTTGTGAAATATAATTTAAAATACAATATAAACTCACATATGCATAATATTATAGTTAAATAAATTTTAAAATAATAAAAATTTACACAATTTAATAAAATAAAAAGATTGTTTTTCAATATAATGAAATAAAAAATATACAATCAAATAAAATTTAACTTTAAAATATATAAAAATTTGATATAATATTAAATTGTAGGGCAAGTGGGGACGGGCTAGTCCAACGAGCCCGGGCTAAATTGCCATCCCTGGGTAGGAGGAAATATTCATTGAGTATTATATAATAATTTCGTTGCGTAAATCTTACCTTACGCTACGCCATAGCTCATGTAATGTTGAATCTTAAAAATTGCGAAAATTATAAAGATGTGAGAGAAAATTCATGCAATTAAATTATTATCTATTATACACCGAACATTTACTTGATGACTATAGGAAACTGCATTTATTAAGATCGAAATCAAAATTAAAATTTCTCATTTCCAAATGAAGGAGTGTGCCTCCTATACTTGCAAAGGGAGAATTTTATGTTCCAGTGGTTAAGGAAGTCTTGTGCTTAACATGTACACTACGTGACAACGAATAAATTTGTTTGTTTCCAGAAAGTCATCCCTGGGAAATAGAAAGGTGACCAACAAGTCAGCCAGCTTTTTGAACTCTTTTAGAGTAAATCGTCAAATTGGTCCTCAAAATTTCAACGAACAATCAGTTTGATCCTTAAAGTTTAAAGCCATCAATTTAGTCCTCATTGTTTAATTACATCAATCAATTTAGTCCATACGTTATAATACCGTTTACAGATATTGACATGCACAGTGGCTGCCACGCCGGCTGGTCCACATGCCACGTGACGAATTATGGATAGTTGAAGTTAAAAAATAAAATATAATTTTATCTACTTATTGATTGCCACATAGCATGTGGGGGCCCGCCGACGTGGCAGCCACCGTCCACGACTCGATTAAACTCGTTTAATTATGTGTTTATATAACTCATTAACCCATTTAAAGATATCAAGTTAAAATTACAATTACACGACACATATTTAGTTATACGAGTTAGACTTGTCGTGTCATGTCAACCCGATCTTAAACAGGTCGTGTTTGTGCTTCAAATTTCTGACATATTTATTAAAGGATCGTATACAGATTGAGGTGCTTTTAACATGAACCCGTTTAAACACGGCACTTATTGCCGGGCTTATTCTCCAGTAATGCTTTGCATAATTACTGGAAACTTGTGAGGAAATTTCCCACATTCAGGTCATGGGTCGAGATCAGGTCAGCCCCTTGTTTGTTAATGGCCGACGTGTCGTTTTGCTGTCTGCCTCTTGTAATCGTAGAACAGGAAGGAGGAAGAATTTTGAATTTGTCCGTTTCTTTCGGATCAGATCTTCGTGGGTTTCAACCTCCAAATTAGGTAGGTATACCAAACGTTCCTTCTTTACATGTAATAGTGCAGAAGGTTTTGCAAGTGACGCGGTGACATTATTTACGTGACAATACCGATCAATCAAGGAAGAATGGATAAAAGCTATCAAAAAAGGAAGATGAAATAAAAAGGAGAAACGAGCAAAAATACTGTATATTGTCAAAAAATTCTTAAAATACTGTTTCTCGGAAACTGTTTCCTACTATACTGTCAAGCTCATTTTGTTAATGGATCGAATCTTTCAAGAATAAAAATTTTTGCTGGCAGAGAAATAGAAGTTGAATGCTAGAACGAAAATTTCATTTTGATCTAAAATTGCATCTTGAAAATGCGATCTCTTTACGAAATTGAGATCGCATGTACGATCTTTCGACAGCGTACATGGAAATAATTTTCAAGAAACGGTTTTTTAGGATTTTTTTTCCCTCAATATACGGTAGTTTTGCGCCTTCCTGGATGAAAAGGGGCACGGGAAGTCCTACCAGAAAAATCGAATAAGACGGAGAAGGTCTTCAATAGAGCGGTCCACATAAACGATACTGACATGATATATATATCCAATCATAATTCACCGTTTATATATTTTTTCTTTCAAGGTTCACTATTTATTAGAATTTTTTAATAATTTTTTACAATTTATATATTTTTCCTTTCACAGTTCACCATTTATTAGGATTTTTTATATTTTTAAAAAATTTTTAAGGATCTAATGACCATAACCGTACAATTATAGATTACTTGTCAAGCTCTAATTGCATGGATATACCACGTCAGCATCGTTTACGTGGTGTGACCGCTACACTGAAGACTTTCTCCATAAGATGAGGGTAGTGCCAACTGCACCGAGTCCTCTTTTTCAATAAGTGCTGTCACGTGATAATACCGTTATACTATTACGTGATGATACTGCTCCATAGAGGACAACAAGCTCATGATAGCGGGTTCCACTTGGCGTGCACATCAATGAATGCGCGGCCAACACGGACTCCATTATTAAGCAAGTGAATCTACCACTAAAAGGTGCTATTATTTGATCAATTCAGAGGCATCACCACTAACCCTTAATTTATCATTTCTCAAAACCAACCCACGCAAATTGATTGATATAATAAAACATTTATTCCCTTTAAGTAACATATTAGATTTAAGACTTATGAATAGAAAAAATTCAAAAAAATTATATTGGATAAGTTCTATTTTCTACTGGGGCCATCCGACTCGAACATGGATAAGTCATGACCAGACCCGTTAAGCTTCTGAAGACCAGGTGGTACACATCATTAGAAATCAGGAACAATACCTCTTCCCTTGAAATAAATGCTCGAATTGAAACCTTGTGAATGAAAAATAAATCGTAATTCGAAAGAGACGTTTCCAATTCGAATTTGAATTAACAAGTGCCATTGAATTTCTGAGTGATGCATAATGAAAGACGTCGGCGGCAACGGATGAAATAGCGGAACATCTCCTGAACGTAACTAGGACCACGGTGCACCTAACAAGTGATCTTCTAACATTGCACCAAGCTACGCAAATGAAGCGTCACCCATCCAAACTCTCGATCTACAGTACTCGACCAGTCCGAGAATCTTCGAGAACCAGTTCCGTTCGATTCAAACGGTTCGCACACTACGATCTCAATGGCCAGAGCGAAGAACAGTTGGGCAACAACAGTATACTCCAAAAATATCATTGTGTAGAATCGAAGAGGTGAAATGTAATGCTTTCCCTCCCCCCATCATCAGTCACATTTATTCCTATTGCACATTTAAGCCATTTACCAAATCCATATCGAATCTTATCCGAGAAAAGAAGAATAGGGTTGAACAAATTCTGATGTCCGGGCCCGTATTGTACTATCATCTTTCTGATCTTCGCTATCATAGTGATCGGGACAGAGGCTTACTTTGATTCTTCTCGTTTGCTTCACAACTTCTTCTGAGAGGGATCCGACGCAGAAAGCTCAGCGTACATGTCGCTTATGGCTTTGGCAAAGTACTCCTTCATCTGAGGCCTCTTGATCTGGAGCACAGAACCACAGCAGTAAGAAACTTTCATTATTAAGTGAACCACAAGCTCGACTCGGGTTTCGAATGCTGAATACTTCTGACAGTTTTCCAGAACCGAAAGAGAATCAACTTTCTATGAGAAATCTGATTACTTGCCTTGAAAGTTGGAGTTAGCAGACCATTCTCCATCGTGAAGGGCTCAAGCACCAGAGTCACGGCCTTCACAAACTCAAAACCTCGAAGCTGTAGCCATCGGCTTGATTTAGATAGTTATATCGAGCAGTTCAAATCGGACAAGAACGAGTAAAGGTAGGGAAAAGATTGCAAAGCAAAATTGAAGGAAAATGACCTGAGCTTCTCTTCCGACAGCATCCATGTCGGCAATAACAGCAGCATTTACTTTGGGATCATTGCACAGTTGTGATAAATCATCGTTCTGCAATTCCACGTAAAGCAAACTACGATTAATACAACATTCAAGATGAAAGACTAATGGGTTTATAATCTAACATAAGATTATTCATCTCAAAATCCATCGGCTGAATGACGTTGATTAAATGCCGATGTGCTTGAAGAGGAGAATGCCAGCGCCTTACAGGAGGATTTTTTTACGATTGATTTTATAAGCACTAATGTCACCTGCAGAGTGCAAAAGTTCATTCTTAGAAAGACCGGAAAAGAGATGAAGTAAGTACCTTTATGCCCTCAGAAGCAGCCCATGCTTTAAGAGCATCTTGGTCGACCGAAACAATGGCCACCAAAGACGAATTAAAGCTGTCACCTATCGGAAGACGAGGTCACAAGTAAGCGCCACACACACACATCACCATAGAGAGGGTTTCCATCACTCACCATAGACAAAGCATTGAGAAACAAACTTGCACTTCGCATACACATTCTCGATCTTCTCCGGCGCAATGTACTCTCCTTGGGCCAATTTGAAGATATTCTTCTTCCTGTATAAACACGCACAGCTTTAGGTATTTGATTTTGCATGAATCTTACACTGATTCTCTACTTCTTCACACTGCTGCTGGAGATGCTATCACTCTAGCTGAGCCCAAGAGTATTTTGCATATGACCCTTGACCCAAAATAACAATAAGATAGAATAAAGTAAACAATTGGCGCATAATTGCAAGCAACTAGATGAGCAATGCCGTCTTGTTCTCATCTGCTGAAGGGATAGTTTTCCCGAACCAAATAGGAAACTGACCCACTAAGTTATGGTTCACGAGCTCAAACGGAAGTTTAATCAGTCCGAACAGATTCATAGCAGTGAAATATAAAATTCTTTAAAATATAAAGACAAGTCAACCAAGGAAAAAGGAGCTGGAATGAGATAATAAACGGCTGGTTCAATGAGTTAATTTTCAGATCCAGGTATTCCAGCCAGTTAAGTTCCAGTACACTAGCCAGTTCATTCTGGTTTAGAAGTACGGGCAAGGGCAAACTCTCAGAGACCAGCAATATTTAAGAATTTGTAACCTGGAAATTTTTATTTTTCCACAAACAAGTTTATATAGTGTACAATGCAAACTTAAGAAAAATTATGGGTTTGAGTCATTATTTGTCAGAGGATAAACAAAGAAGGGACTGACCTGTCAATAATCTTTAAACGACCTCCGGGTAACCACAATCCTATGTCACCAGTATGAAGCCACCCATCTTCATCAATTACTTCTCTCCTGTGACAATTTTATCACCTTGTAAGATGAGCTATTTGTGCTCTCAAAAAACCAGCCAATACTAACAGAAATTGGGAACCAAACACACGTTTGAACTTCATCTTTGTGATAGCCACAGAATACGATGGGACCCCTCACACAGATTTCACCACGGGGATAAGGTTGATCCTCGGAGGTGTAGTTCATCTCTGGAACATCCACAAGTTTTATTTCTGAAACATCAAAGACCACCAAACAGTCAAGTCAGGCGCAATACAAAAGGAATCGACTAAACATTTTCCACACACATGCATTTATTCATCAGGCTTCATCTAATCAGGTTCAGATAGCTATCACTCTCTCCAACCATAAGATGGTGGCACGCACAAATTTGACAGAGTATGGGATTTTTTCTACAATTAAACACAACATTACCAGTAAAGGATGTGGCTTCATTTCTCAGTTATTCAACAATCTATCAATCTAAGCCCACTGTTATCATTCAAATAGGGTTCATCTATCTATGCAACAATACAAGCAGCATTAGCAGAAGAAACTAGACTCGTAGCGTGCTTAGTTCAGAGAAGGGCTCTCATTCTCCTTCTTTCACCATTTTATCTACAGCCTGTAGTAGGAAGTGAAAGGAATGATGCCTTTGTGTTGAAATATATGACAATTTTCTAAAGTTAAGAGCTTTTAAAAGTTACTGCTAATGACAAGTTTCTTTTACCAACTTCCCAATCATTGCCATTCCTTTCATGATTTGATTAGAGAATTAGATGAAACTAAAAGGCTTCCCATCAACCCCAAGGAGCTCAAGTGTATAGGATGTGCGTATGACTCATGCAAAAATTCACGAGGTCGGAAGTTCGAATCTCCCTTGAGCGTGTAGCCCTTAGTGGGTCACCCACACATGTGCTTTGCACATGCCAGCTTTACCCATCTTATTTACATAGCATCAAGTTTCCAAGAGAAGTAAGTTATTATAATATTTCCACTTTAGGCAAGTATATTTTCTGAGATTTTGTTTGAAAAAGAAAAACTAAAAATTTTGTAACCAAGCAGGCTCCTTGATTTTTCACAACTACAGTAACTCACCGCATGCTGGACTGGGGGAGCCAACATGACCTGTTAAGTTGTCTCCTTCATCCATGGAACTTATAACACAAGATGTCTCAGTCATTCCATATCCTTCTGTCACCACACCACCAAAGCAGCTGAGAGAATTTTCCACAGATTATTATTGAATAGAGGGAAGCCCGTCATGTGCTTAGCATGTCTCTATGCCAAAGATCATATGATTATGTGGGAAAAAGCCATGATCTTACATCTTCAGAAACTCCATGACATCAGGAGATAAGGGTGAGGCACCCGATGTTATGAACCGCACTCTTCCTCCGAGCTTTTCCCGGATCTTATTGAACACCAAGCGGTCCCACATGGGAGAGGGATTCTTACCTGCACAATTGCCAGCATTGACGCACTACTAAGTCATCAAAGAGAACAAAACTAGTATAGTGCAGAAGAAAGGTCACTCATTCCAACAGTGTTTTTTGCATAATTTCATCTAGAATGAACTTATATTTTTGGCAGTCACTGCATGATGAAGTTACGTACAACTAAGACATTTAAGCAATTTCTTTGTCTAGAATCAAATGTTTGAATCTAACACAAGTAATTCATAAAATCATTTAGCAAACTTCCCTATGCAAGCACCAAATCTCGCCTCGGTACTTTTACAAAACACAGGTACCACTTTACTTCCAAAGACAGACAAATTCCTAAGCCGCTTGGGAGGAAGTCGAGGAACATATTTTAGAAAACAATTTCTGGATTTCATGAACAATACTCTAGCTTGACAAAAACAACACTGCCTCCATTGCTGCCAACAACCACAATCAACCCCTTGCAAGATTTTGTTCACTAGAGTTGGATTGTAAATACTATTTTTTCAGAAACATTTCCTAGCACACGATGTGCAAACTAAAAGAATTTTTTTTTTCTGAAAAATTCTATGCAAATACTTTTGGAAATAATCTCGTACAAGGCCAAATATCCACACTTTTGATACTATTTGAAGTGTTCCGCTCCATTTCAGCCCTTCCCCTTACATCACCAATAATTATCTCATAATTTTTAACCTTAAAAAGCCAAGTAGAAGCTAACAAGCCAAAACCCATTCTTAACATTCACAAGTTTGCACTACTACATGTTAGCATAGCATAACTAATGGAATTTCGTCATTTGAAACTTCTGTGTGACCGTAGATCATATTAAATTCATGCTATATGATGGAAATCTGTAGTTTATTCACCATTTAACATTGCTTGCTTCTTTGCATTGTAGGCAACATTAAACAGCTTCTCCTTCAGTCCACCTGATTGTTTCACTGCATTCATGATCCTGCACAGCTGACAACCTCAGTCCACTGCATGAGTATTCAGCAAAAAGTTGATTAAGAAGGTCACTTGATATCATACCCATCATATATCCTGTTATACAATCGAGGAACACTGCTAAAGATAGTCGGCCTAAGAGCAGCCATATCATCCATCAATTTCAGATTATCCTACACCACATAGAATATATCATTAAAACGCAAGTAAATTTAATACCTGATAGAGGGGGAGAAAAAGAAGAAAAAAGGCTCGTACTATGACAAGAATAAACCGAGTCTATTAAATGGATAATAATAATACTTTGCATATAGCAGCTGCTGCTTTTCATTATCAGAAAAATACCATCAAATTGTGATAGAACTAATATAATAAAAGTGCAGCATAGGTAAAGAGGATGTCGGAGACATCAGAGGCTGCACTATTGCCTGCATATGACCTCTCCAAACTAATTGAAAACCATTATGTTTTACCCCCCAGAAGCATAAGCATAATGCCCTCCTGCAAACCACAACTTTATCACATACTAACCAGAAAGACGATGTGAAAGAATACATGAGAAAAATTAACCATCAGTGCATGCACTTCCATTTTCACAAACTGAGAGATTCAGGGTAGAACTATGTGGCATCATGCAACTGCTCTTCAGATTTAACTTTACTAAAATGCAGTTTCCAGTCCATCATATCTCCTACTCTTAACGGAAAAGCCAAGAATTTGCAAAGAACATGTAACAATATTTCTTTAAATAAAGCTAGGAAGACTTCTTATCAAGTTGAACATAATACAAAAGTTTTTATATCCAGTAGAGCCAATAGACATTGCAGAGGTTTATCTCCCTTGAAGAGACTGTTGCATATCTAGTTCAACACTAGCATTGGCTCAACTGGATAATGAATTTCAGGCAATGCACGTACATAAATTTATCAACAAATACCCAAGGGATGACTTCAGAAAGGTAAATTACAGACAGGAAGATAGCATACCCCTTGGTAGAATCCAACAGCAACGCCAAAGTAAACAGCCATGACCTGGTTTGCCCTTTCATAGATATGTGCCAGAGGAAGATATGATATGTAGCTGTCCAAAAAAATAGCTAGTTGAAGCAAATACTTTGAATGGAAAAGTAACCCAAAAGCCATGGTGGTCTTAAAAAACGTATGTAACCCAATGACGGAGACTATTACTCACACATCTGAAGGATAGAATTTAACACTGAAAGTGGAACCAGCAACGTTTGCTATCAAGTTTCCATGCGTTAGAACAGCTCCCTAACAATTGCTTGAAAAAGGTCAAATTGCAAAAATGAAGCTAAATCTTGACATCAGAAAATAAGATACCTATGACCAGAAAAATACCTTTGGTGTTCCAGTTGTACCACTTGTGTAACAGATTGTAGCGATATCATCCGGTTTAGGAGGATAGAAAGGTTGAAGGTTGCTTTGGCCCTGAAAAGCCAGTGCTCGCATTATAAGATATAACTTTCTCCTTTACCGATTCTATATGAAACTCTTCAGAGAGGCAGAAACAAAATTCTCCTCCACAGCTGAGAAAAGCATCATCCCACTATCGCACTAGAAAAGGTTAATCACTGAAGATTCAAGACAGGACAAGAGTATCTCAGAGTGCTGAAAAAAGGCAGCACTGAACAGCTCTTGAGAGAAGTATTTTGTGGAGAGAATTACTAAGCACATGTCTGTGAGATGGCCTTATACAAGTTACAAGAAAATTACACCTAGAATTGTTTAACTGAGTCAACCATCAATTTATTACTAAACTTTCTTCCCCTCTGGATACTTTCATCCTTTAACAGACAAATTTTAGATGTGGTTCTCACATAGATGATCCTGAACACATTACTTATTACCGAAGTCCAGTACTGCTAACTTCAAAATGAGTTTAGAAGAGTCCTGCCACAAGATCTAGAAGCCATTACAAGCTTTGTGAACATAGAGATACAACCAATGTTCAGAATACATCATAACAGTGATTTGCATTTATATATGGTGAAGATTTTCCGTCATTCTTGAATGGAGCATATACTGGTTGGATCTAATCGCATGCCATTTTGCCAACTTCATTTCTACAATATCTTCCAACAGGACAATGACTAGAAAGATACTAGTCTTTGGCAAAAAATTCCTTCCATCTCTTCCCTTTGCTGTATGCAGTTCTAATTTATATGGGAATAAATGAAAAATAAAATATTATTCTAGGCAGTAAGCCCGTGAAAGATTGCATATAACTTTGGACGAATTAACATTCAACCACTTCATTCAACTTATGCAACTGCTTATATCTAAGCAATTGCTATACGCAAGCCGACAAGATTAAAAGAGAAACAATCATGTGTTTGTCATTACCTGAGAAATTAACTTGGAATATGTCAAGACTTTAACTCCAGCTGTTGATGGAAGTGATGGCACTTGCTCATCAATGCCTCCGACCACCTAAGAATAAAAGGGTTTAATTATAACACTTTTGAACATTTAATCTGCTGAAAAATTGCTGCTACGTTGTCAATATTCAAGTATGAGAATTTCCACTATATTTCTTACCACAATAAGACGCACAGTTGGAATCTCTGATAAGAAGCTTAGCAACTGCATCCAGTTGACAAACATTCAGAAGAAAAAAAATACGGTTAAAAAAATCTAGAAGCTGCCAATGATGAGAAAGATCTAAGTTAAGAAATTCCTTATTTTAGGAGTATCACAGTTAGATTATTACATTGATCCAGATGTGAATATCACAATAAGCATAAATATACACACATGATTTATGTTCTTTCCAGCATCAACAGCTCGTGAGAACATGGGAAAGTAGACCGGTGAAATAATTTATGATTGCCTGAGCATCTACTTCCTAATGACAGTGGTACTTAACAGAAGAAACTTATATGGGACTCACAATGTTCAATGTTTGGGGAACACAAAATATAGCTTGGACAGCTGCATGATTCACAATATACTTGACAGCATCTGGACCTGCAAAGCAGCAGTACCTATGAGGCTGGAAACAAGTTAGGACCAGCAATATCCAACTAAATTGTAAAATAATAGCAATGGCGTACCAAGAGTATCATATAAAGGAACAGATATGTAAGAATATGCAGAGCAAGCATGATCAACAATGAGCCATTCTGGTCGGTTGATGAAGTATAGCCCAATGCAAGATCCCTGTTGAAAATAAATTGAGTCTCATGCCTATTAGTCCTTTAAGAGAAAAATAAAAAAGAAATTTTCCTTTCAAGTCAATCCTACATGTCTGTCTATCGAAGTAAACCGATTACCTTTGGTATTCCATGAGAAACTAGCCCTGAACCAACAGCAGTTCGAGCAGTACCAGCCTCTCCATATGTCATCCATTTGTAACTTAAAGCACAGAACCAGATGCATTCAAGGAGAGATAATAGAGAAAGAAAGCAAGGTTGTTCAAGACTTTTAATGATAGGAGACACCGGTAAAACACTCACTCTCCAACTGTTCCGTCAACCCGAACCCGCGTACCCAGATATTTGTAATCCCGAAAAGTGTCAACAGCTCGTCTATGTTGATAGAGAGAGAGAGAGAGAGAGACAGTTTTCAGATGATTTGTACTTATAAAAGGATGGAAGGGCAGTACAGTGCATCAGAGGAAGGAAAAAAAGGAGTAAATTTAAATTTTATGGTACAAAAGGAAGCTTATTAAGGTCTAGTCAAGTAAAAGGGGAATGCTCACACAAAATTATCATGCAATGTACCAATATCAGGGTGGTCCGGAAATCTACTCAATAACTTCAGAGGGTAGCGTGCAGATCTGCCATGATAACAATCCGTATCAGGGAGTAATAAAGCCATTGACAATAATGAAATTATGTATACCCACCTGTATACATTCCATTTCCCAGTCTGCAATTTCTCTGGAAGCACAACACTGTATCCCTGCTCTGGTCATGACAAAGTACCAGCTAAGAGGCTATGAAGCATATAATCACTGGCGCGTGATAAAGTGCAACTGGCTCTCATGATCAAGCAATAAAGTTCCCCATGACTTGAATCTCTTACTAGTCCATTTTAAGGTAAATTTATAGCACAAACAGAATGATCAAAATGGATATATAGGCCAGACATTACAATTATCCTCCATCATTAAGAAAATGCAGGAGAAACAGTCAAACTAGTAGCTTTTCAAGCCAAACCGTAAGCTTTAAAAACTTCGCGGTAACAAACAAATGGAATGAAGCAGTACATGCTGGGGCCACCACACAGGTTACTTTAGATTATTTGTAAAGACAGAATACACACTTCGCAAAGGAAGACACTGAAGCAACCGTGCCTACTCTCCAGTTCCCCCGAACAGACAGCCAAGACTTGGAATTATTAAGTGGTGTCTTAATCCTGTCTCCTCCACTAGAGTTCCACTTCACAAATTATTCCTGACAGATTGTGACAAAACCACCCTAAAGTAGTCCACTACTAGAAAGAAAGGCATACGAAGCAATTTATTCAATAGACTAAGGCAAAATTATCCCCTTCTGAAAGACAACCTAAAAGGACAGAGATAGTTTTTCGAAATTAATAGAAGAATTTATTGGTCAATGGGCACCGATCAGAAACTACTCTTCTGATCAACTAAAAGAAACCAAAAAATTGCAATCTCCGCTTAGTGGCTGCTTATCAACTCTCTTCATCAACACCTCATAATCGCAGAACAAGGAAGTTTCTGAAAACAAAAGGTAGTACCTTTGACGCATAATTCAAGTCCTAAATGTGGGATAGCTTGTCAGAAGGAACCCACCGTAAACAGAGAACCAAAAAGAAAAGAACCCACCGAAAAGCAACGCAATAAAGGTCAAAAGGGACACGTTTAGGAGCGCATTACTGATACGGGCCCGACAAGAATCACAAAAACTGGGAATCTACGAATCGCGGAAACATAATCCAACAGGTTGAAAAGTACATGTTCTATAAATATGATGTTTTATGGTCAAGAATCCTTAAGACAGGGTTATATCAGAGCAGATTCACTAAGAATTTCAACCCCACGGAGAGTCTGCAAAAATCAAAGCGCTGCACGGACACGGCATCGTTACTTTTCTAGAGAGCTTATCACCTCATTCTCATCTTCCACGCCGAATCATTAAACTTTCAGTTCACCAGTCGATTACATCTTAAATCCCCCCCTTGATAGGCAGAGAAATGGAGAAACAGAGAGAGAGAGAGAGAGAGCTGGTTCGTGTGTGTTTACACAGGTTATGTACGTACCTAAGACGAACTCTCCAGCGGTGGGGTTCGGCCGGAGCTGAGAGTCGGAACCGCCGGCGACAGCGAGGTGGCAGTTGATGGCCTTGAGGCGGCGGTGAGCCCTCGAAGCGTCGTCCATGGTATCGGTTGAGGACATGTAGCTTGCGCGTTCCTAAGAGCTTTCTTCTGCTGTAGCACTTCTTGTGAGGTCTCCGACAATAATTGAGCAGAAGGAAACGAAAAGGTAAATCTGGCACGCTCTTCAATGGCGGATCGGTTGCGATGACGATGACGTTCGGCGATTTGATGATAAAATGTTGCCAGACGCATGTAGATATATACGTATGTCTTTCGAGAAATATATCATTATTTGAGCATATCCAAAAAATTTTATTTTATTTTTTCCAGATTTAATTAAACACACAATCACATAATGAGCGAGCAACTTCTATGTGGTTTGGTGAGGTTAAGGTCACAGGTTCGATTATAGTAATACTGTCAGAAGGGGACTCTCGAGCTTGTACCGTGACAAATATCGACTTCTTAAATTATACTAAATCTTCAGTAGTGCTACATTAACGGAACCAGTGTTAGTGCTGGTTGTCCAGTTCCCCTAATATGTTTGCGACTGAACACGAAAACCAGAACATTACGTAGTGGGGTAACTGGGTAGCCGGGTAGCCGCTACTGTTGCCCTTACTGTTGCCCTTTTTATTAAAAAAAATAAAAGGGACGCGATGAGCGGATACCAATCAAATTTCCCCAATTAATAATAATTATGACACTGTGGAGGTAATTAACACACATTTATTCATTTTTTAAAAAAGTTCGGTACACCTTAATTTTAAATTGACGGCATGTTCCTCCTACAAACCTTTTTGGGACATCTCTCTTGTTTGTATGGTGCAGGATGAATTATCAGTCAAAACATAGATATGAATCTGAATCAGACCATCAGTTGTGTATGGGATTTAATGAACTGGTCTGGTCGTTAGCTGGACCGGTTCAATGGCTTTATTGCAAATTACCAACCTTCCGTGACTCCTGTTCACATTGCCATTTTTTCATTATAAAAAAAATTCTAGCGAACTTGGGTTGAGTTAGGGGAAAAAAGAGATAATGAGTACGGAGATATTTATTTAAAAAATTTAACGTAAAATTTTTTAATTGTAAATCGAGATAGATATCACTGTATTAAATCTCATATGACTAGGTTAACCAAAGGTGTATTTGAGATTTACACACGTGCACCACCAAAGGTGTTGGCCCAGTGGTCTAAAATTCACTCTCATGTGGTTTTGTGAGGTTGAGATCACGGAGTTCGAGTCTCATCTATTCTTCTTTTGCTTATAAAAAGAAGGGATTTATGCACGTCTGATAATGCACGATGTCCATCCAATCTCTCGATAACACGGTTCTACCGAGTTCAAGGGATAAATTACATATAATTCAATAAAAATTAGATAAAATTATATAAAATATATATAATATCTCATAAAATTTCTCAGGTTGAGAGAAGCGATTACTCAACGCCCCCAAGTCCATCCCGATAACAATCCGAACGTCGTTAGATTCCTTTTTGAGGATTAGTACTCGTCAAGGATTTCCTCTGCCGACAATTTCCTTTTTTTCTCTCTCTGTCTTTATTCTTTTTTGTTATTTAAAAGACAAAAGAGTAGCCCATACCTAAGATTATCTATTTTATGTTACCTATACTATTATATGTAAACATGTGAAAAGTTTGATATCTTTTTTCATTTTTCATATTCATTCGTAATATAATTTATATATTAAAATTTATGACACATATTTGATTTCTAGATTAAGGGTAAAACAACAATTTCACTTATTTTCCTCTCACCCCATATTTAAGATCGCAGCAGTAAAAATCTTTCATTAATTGCTCAGATTCCCATGTCTCACTTCATATCTATAATTTTAGTAGCAAAAGTCTACCACATTTTTTGAAAGAATAATCTAAAATTGTAAAATAAAAAAGTCAAATTAACGTGGTCTACTAATAAAAATTGAGAATATTCTACTTACTATTATAAATTAACGAATTTTAAATAAATTAAATTGTAATAACTTATAAATAAATGATATAATTGTATGAATTCATCATAATATTTCACATTTATTTATTTTTACTTTTTTCGTGTGTAGCACGGGTCCGCGTATAATATTATATAAATTAAAAGAGAGCTTTTCAACCTAATTATATAATCTATTATGCCCCCCGCACTTTACAAAAAAAAAAAAAAGAAAATTGAAAAAAATCCACAAAATCTTGCCTCATTTCATCCTCAGCGTCGGCTACCTTAAAATACGAATATGAGATTCACGGTCGCCGATTCAAATTTAAATTAGTTAAAATCTGTTAAAAATATCAAATATTATCAGAATCGGTCCAAGCACCGAATCAACATATCCTTATTTACATGTGAATATATACGTCTTCGGACAAAAGAAAAAAGAAAAAAGTTGGTTTCGATCCGTAACATTTTCTAACCTTTATTTTTTTCGCTCCACGTCTCTTTTTGAATTTAGTTCTTAATATTTTCTCTTAAATTTGCTTTTAATTATTTTGCTATTGAAAATCATTTTAAAATTTTGATTGTGCAAAAACAAACTTTAAAATTAGAAAAAATAATTAACAAAATAAAGTGAATATGTCGAATAAGGAAGAGGGACGTCGGCGAGCTTCCTCCCCTGTGAGATCCCGTTGAATCTTATAGATCATCGGCAAGCACCTCATCCTCCACCTCCATTTATTATGTGTTTTTTTAATTAATAATTTTTTAAAAAATTTATTGCTGATTAGAATAATTTAATTAGTATTTTCTCATAATATTTTTCAGTATTAATCACCTCCGGATACTAAAAAAATTAAATAGTAAATAACCTAATTGATCTTGTATTTTATTCGTGTGACTGATATAAAATTACAAGTTAAGATATGTTTATCTCGTTTAGTACAACGTTCATTTTTCCGTCAAGATTAATAGGAGACGTTAGTTTATCTGTCATAATTGACTTATCATGCCAGCCATAACTGTTACTTTTGACGGAGTCCGTAGCGTGGTATTAAACAAGAAAACCATATCATAATTTGTATCTTCTTAGAGTACGCGAGAAAGTTTACAGCAAAAGTACAAATTCAGTCAAAGTACAGGTCCAATTAAGTTATTTATCTAAAACTTAATATGGCCTCTTTAACCCATATTAGAGTATAGTCGATCTAATAAGAGATAAATCTTTTCCATTTGTAATACTAAAATTTAAATTTTTATTTAAAATAAACGTTCATCTATCTCTACTTACCATATGCCACAATATCTCCAACCATATCTTGAATTCAATGCACCTTCAAGTAATTTTTGGTACGTTCACTTCAAGGATTCCATCCGGATAACTGTTAGATTGGTACATTCAGTAACACATACTGACTGGGAAGGTTCAAAAACGGCGGGCTCACGCCAGAGGGCGAAGGATTTTTAGTCTTCTTGAACCTGTCAGGATTTATCCAAACTTACCCAGCACACGTGACTTTGCGGGCTATTGCGTGTACCCGAGGAGGGGGTGTCGCAATCTCCGCAAGTCGGGCCATGGAAGACACTCAGATACCTCAGTTATTAAAAAAAGAAAAAGGTAAGATATTTGACTGAACACATCTCAACTTACCAAATGCAGTAAACTTCTGGAGAAGTTTGGTACATTAAGTATGAATATTTAATACTCCGTGTGGTAGCTGCATCGGGTCATTGATTTGATACGCTGGTTGCAGGGACGGACTCAAAAAATCTGTATGAGCGGAGAGCATTTTGTATAACCAATATTTCACGTGGTAGAAGTGTACGCATGATGTCAAAAATCGATAAAATTTAATTATTTTAGAATTTAACCAAGTAATGTACCACAATCGACAACTGTGGTGCATTACTTGCATGAGTGATGCACGACTGCGTGTATGTTCCGACGTTGTTCGTGCTTACTCGTGCATGTAATGAGATAGATTCGAAAAGAATTTCTAGAACCTGTATCTATATTCTAAAGGAGAGCACCAGGCCGGCGTAACTATGGCAAGTGGAGGTCCCTTTCCCTGCTCTCACGGGATCCAATCTTTTCCCTCAATTGGCCACGTCATCAGGATATTTCCGTCTCCTGGTCCCTTTGTTTATCTTTTTTTTTTTTTTTTTTTTTTTGGTCGAGATGACATCTTTCAGCCAACCATACTTGACTAATCCGTTGGTCGCCCCGGGTCGCACGCCTGGCAATGGCGGGTGAGGCTCCCAAGAGGGGTGTCTGCGTACGTGAGGTCTCGAACCTGAGACCTCCTTAAGCGGCACCGAGCTGCTTACCACTCGGCCCAACCCCTCTTGGTGGTCCCTTTGTTTATCTTCATCCGAATGGATAGCACGGTTAGGTTCAGCATGATTATAATTCAAATTCTCCGCATCTCTTAAAATTAATCATTTTCTTAATTTTTATAATCTAATAATTTTAATTTTTTTATCAGGAGAGTTTTACCAATCACAAAATCCCCTCCTATCACATTTAATTGAATATTTTCAATATTTTTCAAGTATGTTAAATAAGAAAATTATTAGATAATTATTCATCAATCAATTTTAAATTTTCATTTTCATTTATTATTAGAAGACGAGGTTCTAAACGGGCACCTAGAACTGGTGGCATAATACAGATTCTAGATGGGATCCAATTTTTGAAACCAACATATTAGAGTCTGAACCGATCTTAAATAGAATAAAGTCTAGATATCATGAAAAATATAGATCACGTAGACCCTATGACCTGGGGTTTTGCCTTTCATATCTTCCACGCGATTTTCAACTTCCAATATTTGACTTTCACGTCATCCAAATTACCACACAGTGCCCCGTCAATGTCGACATCACCCAAATGATATGAGAGAGTCAATATCAACATCATACTGTCCAATGGGCTTTGGTTAATGTCAATTTGTTAAAAACGGGTACGTTTTAATAACATTTTACGCTTTATCGTGACATTTTTCAATTTTTATTTAAAGTATTTTATCTTTTAAAAGTTTTGTACCGCCGATGCAATTTTCCAATTTGGACACGCGGGAACATAGAAACAGAGCTCTGCCTATAATGACATGAAACCTGACTCGGGCTGGTTTCCTCACACACGGCTCCGAGTACCCATGAGGAAGCAAACTACGACCTGGAAGTGGAGAACCATGACAAGAAGAAAATGGACGCTGCCCTACACTTGAAAGGACATCACTCCCTGACAGCTCGGGTTCATGATCGAGCTCCTCGAGTACGCAGAACCGTGCCCAGGGACTATAGCGTCGAGATTGAACAGAACTGTCTTCACTTGTATTCCCATTAAAGGGAAGGTACACTGGAAATTCACACACGCTACTCTACTTCCACAAGGAACCACGGAACGGGTTCCGTTCATCGGGTGTATATATACCTCCCATACCTCTCTGTTCAGCTCTTCCACTCGATCTAAATAATATCCGACGGTTGATGTATCATCTGACAGGTGGATTTTAAACGGGCTGATACGACTAATGATACGGGGGAGGACTGGAAAACGCACCACAACAATGCCAACCCGGCTTTTTAGTACCCTAAGCACAGCTCCGTCAACTGATAGGCAACATCTGCAGTAGGAACAAGCTCGGATTAACATGCTAGAACAGTCATAATGAAAGGAATAAACTCAGGTTATGTTTGGAACACTGGAATGTAACAAAATTGAAATGGATGAGCTTGATAGAGTAAACCGCAATAAAATAGAGAGAAATAGGTGATTTTCGTGTTAATCTTGAAAACATATTAATCTTAAATTTCAATAGGACAGCCACATAACAATATTGAATAAATGGGCACAATACTCACTAATTTGGTTCTGTTCCTGCCTACCAAACATTACCTTTTTGGTGTTTAGACTGGCATAGAATGACAAACAAGGAATAAACTTATGGGTGTTTGGAACAGCGTGTAAACGATAATCATGTGCTAGAATCTTTATCTTAAATGAGATTACATTATTAGGTTGCAAAAATCATTGTAATATGATATTACATTACACGAATCTTCAAAAGCATGGTGGTTTATCAAAGCCTTTAAATTCAAATTATGTCGAATTCACGTATTCCAACCAGCTTCACAGCCAGTTTACCTATATGAACTTCCCACTATTTACAACCAACAAAATATACTCACCAAACACAGCAATTTCATACACAACCTATATAATACTCAAACCAAATACCCACTTAATATATACTAATTAACAAGTCATTTTTACCTAAACTCAAACATATATCATCTATGAGACAGATACACTTTTGCTCTTTATATCAATCTCATATCAAAATTTGGATCAATTTTCTCTTCATGCAGGCTCTAATCTCTCCCATCTTTGCCTTTCCTGATTCATTTTCCTTGATAACTAATTCCTACCTAACTACACAAGCACTTAGAATACAATTTTAATAAAAATTCAACTTTTAGCCTAAACTGACGCAACTGCATTAATAGATATTACTTCAAAGATGTCTCACAGTCACTCGATTACCTTGTATAACGGATGGGGTCGCTTGGAATTCCTGCCAGATGTTATGATACCGTGAAAGATCCATGTTGAGGGTCCGAGCGGCAAGATATAGAGCTCCTGCTGCAATCTGATCGGCTCTAAATTGAAGCCAAAGTGAGCTCCGAAGCCTGAAAAAGAAAATAATCACATTTAGAACAAATGCAACACACTTTTCTTACAATCAAATTAATGAGAGAAAGTTAAATAGGCAAACCAGAAAGCACCATCTTCGGAAGCACAAACAAATTACACAGCATCTATGGAGATTTTAGACACAAAAATTGCGTTAGGTATGGAAAATGGAGTAGAGGGATAATTACTTCTCTTACCAATAGTAAAGCGCCAACCCTGGTGGAAATTATTCCAAGATTCTTGCATGGATTGGTGATAAGACTACCATAATACAGAACACATTAATAGCATAGGATGACATATGCACTCCGACACCAAAGACCGCAGCGGTGGCTCTCTTTTGACTCCAGGAATACATTCGATTCATCGAGTGTGACATCCGTGTCACATTAAAGTCTACACTTCTCAAGAGAAGATGAGACACTCTTCTGCCAAACAATCCAAGTGTTGGAGATGATTGCGTATGGGACTTTTACAGTCATGACCACCCAATATCCTTGACCAGAGAACAATTGAAGGAATTTCATTCCTAAAAGCCTTTCCCCCCCTCTTTCTTGTCTTTTATGCCCCTGTTATATTTTTATATACCAACCTTTTGAATAACCTATCTGATCTGCAGCTTGCAGATTCACAGTAACTGAAGCTTACTGGGGTCCCTTCATGAAGTTTGATAAGTGCATCAATGGACATGGTTACCATTAGCCATGAAGGCTCTCCCAGAGAGTACCATCAAACTAAACAAGAACAGGTTTTCCTCTTTCCCCAATATGTTTCTAGTTCTTCGCATCTCTTCTTTTATTTCCATTCCCTTCTTCAATTCTTTTTCTTCTGAGAGGAATGGGGGATTGGATATATTGATAGGGAATCTTAGCATGACAAGAAGAAACACTTGGCTGGGAAGCTTCATAGTACCACCGCCAGTAGAGAAGTCAGCAGAAGTTACTTTTGTAGGAAGATGGCATCACAATGGAAGGGTGTGGACACAATGAAGGCATCTCTAGAGTTTCATGTAGAAATCTTGAGGAATGTGTCAAGGACGACTGGACACTCAAATGGACAGAGTATGACCCAATACGTGAAAGGGATGTAACCCATGCACACAGAGCCACTGAAGCTTTTACTAGGTCAAAGGAAGACAAAAAGGTATTAGATAAGCAGAATACTAGCTCGGCACAGGCCCATAGTTGCTTCCACTCCAGAGGCTACCCAATTAGTGATTAAGACTACTACCCCCACAGAGCAGGCCAGTCAATATAAATATGGCAACGACCCATAGTAATTATTCCTAAAATAAAAGTATAGGAATAATGATTGGCTAATTCATGTCCTACTTGAAGATGAAACATCAGACAACTTCATAACATTTCTCTTCCAAATATCAGCCAATAGGCCTGCCAACCATCAACATTCAATACGGGACATCACCCCCATCAACTCATCATCATTTTAGATCTATCATTTTCCTGCGAAGTCTCCAAAATCAATCCGAATGTGATCTCATTTTCACTACATAGAGGATGATTGAAAGAATCACTCCCTGAGTTCGCAGGATATTAACAGAAGAATAAAAAGAAAATTATCCTAATGAATAATATACTTAATATCATCTCTGAAACCACCTTATCAACTCAATTCACATTCAAAATCTATATCCCACTTTTGTGTCCTCAATTTTCTCAATGCACCATCAAGCAATAGCATTAACCCACACATCACACCCTCTTTTGATTGTTTTTCCCTTTCAATTTATTCAATTAATTTGATAAGCAAGGTGAGATATCAGTCCAGTCAACTTGCTTTGCAGCTTCTGAATTTTTGCTATGATGCATCAATCCTTGCATTTATTGACAATAATTTTCTTATCTATTATGACCGGATAACAACAATCAGTGGTTTGATAGTGAATTTGCTTTAGCCAAGTAGGATTAAATGTTGGGAGAAAATGCTGGCTCATTTCTCAAGGGAGAAGGAATAGTTCCAAGCTTAAATCTGTAACTGTTACAACCAAAACAAATTTCAATTGAAGATTAATAATTGGGGGGTAAAGCAAAATGCATTGGTACTTGGAGAAGTTCTTTGACCCTTCCTAAGGTAATGAGCGAGGGACGGGAGAAGTTAGGACAGAAAAGAGTCTTAGCATCAACTTGGGCAGGTGATGGGTGCTTCTGGAGATTGACATTGGACAGAGAACCAACAAGTGGAAAACTTACGTAGAATTCCAATTAAATGAAGGTTAATAGGAAACTTTTCATCTATGTTTTACTTTTTGTGTTTAAAATGGTTTCCAGTAAAAAGAAATTGTAAAATATTTTATGAGGAACTTCAGAGGTCTAAAATGAAGAGTTTAATGGGAAAACCGTTTCTTGAAGGGTTGTTCAGAGCCACCATGGCTGAAGTATAAGAGGGAGGAAATATGTTTGTGACAAAAGCATCCGTCATTATCGGCACTTCAGTTGAAAAACAAAATTCCATGAACAGCACATCAACCTCCAGCTAAGAATATCACACAGAAGAGCACCCTAATCTTGTGTAAACCCTGCAATTATATGCCAGACCAAATAAATCAATATCCCAATGCTTAAAACAGAAAGTCAATGAGAATCAAGTCTGAAGAAAAGGAATGGCGGACTAAAAAAGAAAAGGAAATTTAGCATACTCCCCTCTTGAGCAATAAATTCCTCAAACTTCTACCAGTCCGCAATGCATTTCCGATGGCCATAACATCATTGACACTACATAACCACTTACAACCTCTACATTACATCAGCTGGAGTGATTCAGCATACAACCAAACAAATCCCATCAGAAATATGCAATCCAATAACACATACTTCAGATTTATTACATAAAGAGATTCAGTTGAATATGCCGCATGCAAGAAAAAAATAAAAATAGGAAGCACAAAAAGAAACTAAGGCAATGCAACGCGACAAAGGAATATATTAACTTACCCTTGACTAATCAAGTTTAGTGCCATGCCCAGCAGATCAGTATGCGAAAGACCAAGTTTGCTCAGAACAGCTGTAAGGGGACCATATGGATGCTGCACGTTGAGCTCAAAGTTTAGCGTGGTCAAAATCAGTTGCTCAGCCTCAATGACCTGTTCACGATATTGCTCAAACCAGTCCTGCACATGACAACCTGTGTCAAGACTGCACAAGTCCTTGCACCAGAAAGCAGCACATAAATCAACAGTGGTAGCAAATCAACATTCTCTTGTTCTGGACAGAAGTGACAGTATTAATATAGGAATAGGGTGAATTCTAAAGAATATTCTAGGAAACAAATACAAATGAACAGGGAAATCTATAGATATAGATACATACAGCGGAGAGCACATATGATAGGTAAGAAATGTCTTGCTTGTGATAGATCTCACAAGATGCTTGTAAGACATTGTTCAGAGGGCGTGCAGTCTCCTCAGATTTTGCAGTGAGGAAGAGAGCAGCTGTAGCAATCAACTGCAATAACATATCTCATTAGAATAAATTATTAAACTGAAGTAAAAGTCTAGACCAACAAAGTTGCTTTGTGGACTTAGGAACTTACGTATCTATTGTGGCAAGCATGAGATCGCCGGACAAAAAACCGGTGACAGAGAACCATGGCAGTTCCAATGGTGGTTTGAGGCCTGGACAGTACAAAGCAGAATTGCTTAGCATAATATGTGAATATAGCACCTCAAGATTATAACTTCCACCTTCAACACTGGTCAGCTCCACAAGTTTCTGATGTGATGCTGAATATTAAGTACAAGCACAAAACATCCAACAAAGTGACCAAGCCACCATTTTCAAATCAGAATGCAGCATATATTTCAGTACAGAGGATAAAGAACTCACAGCTCAAGGCGCAGTCCAAGATTCTGTAGGAAATCACAGTATGAGTACCGCAGTTGGTTTTCGCGTAGTAAACCAATTCCATCTTTTCTTGATGGGGAGTGCCTCTCAATCTCATCCCTCGACATAAAGACCACTTCATCATCATCCAATTGAGAGCGGTCACGTTTACAACTACTGGAAGTGGAAGCATTAGCATTTGTTCTTGAAGGGAGAGGCATTATACTGTTGCAAGTGAAAGAGGCATTGTCATATGTAGGAGGAGGCAGATAACTTCTACAGTCTCCCCAAGTAGAGGTTGTGTATCTTCTTCTTTTCATAGATGGTACTTCTTCAGGCTTCACGTCTTCAAAATTAGAGTAGTTGACAATCTCAGTGACTTGACTGGGCCCTCCATAGTGACTATTGTGGTTCTTTGGATAGTTGGCATACCGACTCCTGTACTTGTTGTTGTTGAAGCCATTTCTATTCGATAAGGACCAGTAGTCATTGATGTAATTGCCACCCCTGGGGTGGTAATTCCTGGTATAAGAGGACATTATACCTGCAGGTGAAATAAGAATAGTTAAAAGAGGATTCAAAAGGCTATTAATGCTAGCAACTCAACTTCGACAAAAGCCAAGCCCTTTGGCAACTCTTGACAGCTGATGGTCTCAAGAAAGTCAAGAATTAATCTTGGAACACTTGAATTGCGAAAGTCCAATTCTTTTCATCAGGTCATGGATGCTCTGTAATCTCAAATTCTTTCCAAGCAAAAAACGAAACATTTTTAGTCCCAGTAACAGGATAACGTTCTTTGTATTCTCAAATCACCAAATCTCATTCAAAATAAGGGAATGCTTTCGGTGTAACCCATCTAGAAATTCTCCACTATTTAACCATCATGTTTCAGAAAGAGAGCAAAAATTTCACAGAAACAATCAATATCGACAAATTCCGAGTAAAACTCATAAATTTCATAAAAAGCAACCAAATTTTCACAAGAAAAAAAACAGAAGCCCCCTGATCTAGAGAGCTATTTCATCAGAATCGCCTAAAACCCACCCTTATCAGTCTATATAAACTGCGATTTCCAGTTAATTGCGATCAGATCAACGGTTAGATTAGAGAAGCAAACGGCCGGAAAACGAAAAAAGAAAAAAAAAATTCACCTAATCGGAGGCGCAGAAAGCTCCGTCGGAGAGACGGGATTCGGTCTGGAGGCGAAGATTGGAATTGAGGAGATGAGACTACGGGAAAGGAAACCAAGGCAGAGCTTCAAGGAGAGAGAAGATGGAGACGCCGAGTCGCCAACAAAGGCAAAAGAAGGGATAATTCTGTAATGGGCTGATTTTCTTTTAATATTTATAGATGCTATCCCCCGAATTTCCACTTTTTCTTTTTCTTTTTACCAAATTTTGTTCAGTATAAATTCCGTGATTTTTCCAATAACATTGTACTGATACGCTGAACCATCGCATTTGAGTTGTACCAAACATGTTTTGTGCATGAGGGTGGAATTATTTAGATGCATTGAATAATTCAACTAATTAAAATACCGTCGAATTGTGTATTTGATGAGAAAGAGGATTTAGTACGGCTCTCACCCAGTGACTCAGAGGTCCTGCTTTCGTTCTCGTCCGTGGAACTTCCCGTACTCTTTCATCCCATTCATTCTACCCTTTCTATGCCAATAGTCTCCTATATATACCGAAAAAATATCTATTTAATATACACTTATATATATATTATAGGAGAAACAAGATTAGTTGGTCTCACTTTTGAACTCCATAAAATACGCTCCATAAATATATTTTTAACCAATAAAAAAACATAAATGAGAATGAAGTTGTAAAATAACTCAAATAATTGCAAGCACCAGGTAACTGCTCTCTAATTTTTTATTTCTAATTATACTATTTAAAAATTAATCGTATATAAAAGAAAATATTTAGTTATCAAAAGTAAAATTTATAACTAACTATATAATGGACAATTTCGTGCATAGCACAGATAGACCTCTAGTATATATTATGTGGGAGATCTGTGATAAGTTGGTCTCACTTTTAAAATATCCAAAATATCATTGAAAAATGTATTTTTTAACTAATAAAAAAGACAAATAAAGTTAAAATGGTAAAATTACTTATATAGTCACAACTATCAAATAATTACTCTCTTATTTTTTATTTCTAATTATATATTTGATTTATTTGCTTATTATACACTCTTTAAAAATTAATTATATATAAAAATAATACCCACGTCAAAAGTAAGAATTTGTAATCAACTATATAGTAGACAAATTTATGCATAGTACGGGTCAATGTCTGGTATATATAGATACACACATACGCAAGCAATTTCTAAGTTTGATGTCTTTTTCGCAAGGCTAAATTATTTATGGATACATAAACTTCAATTTTTAATAATCATTGTATTAAGAAAAATAAAATGATATGATCGTAAATTTATCGAGCGCAATTACCCAATTTTCTCTGTTCTCACTCTCTCCCTCATTTCTTCTTTTACATTCATTTTCTTCTTGCTTTTTTTATATCATCACATGATCACTAACGCATTAAAGACATAATATAGTCTAATATGCTGATATCTATTAAGATACAAACTTAAAACTTAAAAGTCTCTGCTAGCAATATTACTCAGAGTAAGACTTGAATATGTAATCTCAATCTTACCAAATTTCATGAAAGTGAATTTTGAACCATAAGATCACCCTCATTATTCGTCACAAAATACTTCTCTATTTCATGGGTGTGCTGCGCTAAATTCATTTGTTAGTAAAACATAAGTTTAACTTTACCTCTTAGTGTGTCTTCCCAGTTCGAATTAGATTAGTCATGGTCTATTAGACTTCTGAATTCACTAAAAAAAAAGTAAGTTTAACTTCTGTTTCCCCTTTTTTGTCGGGCACGCAAGGCAACAGAATCCACGCTTTCAATTTTCCTTCTTTTTCACTCAATATTCTTCTTTTCTTTTTGGTTTTTGAAGGTCTGGAAAAAGGCTCTGTTGCTTTAAATATACCACATAGCAATTATTAATATATATATATATATATATATCCATCCGACTAGGGTTCGATAAATAATCAAGATACATAAAATTAGAATTATCAAATTCTAAAAAAATTTAAGAATATAAAAAATATCATAAGTAAATTTTAATTGAACAGATATATCAGGTTTGTGTTATCAACACTGTACCCTTTGTCTTATATTCGGGGTAGTTGAGTTTGAATACAACGGCGGGCCGCCCCTGGCCAGGTGGTTCAGCCGCGTGATGACATTCCGGTGGACCGGCCCAAGACGCGTGAGAAAGGCTTGACTTCAAAGCTGATGACAGAAAAAATGGGAGACCTTAAATATCGTTCCATAGCTTGTGGAAAATCTCAAATTACTCCCCATAGTTTTTTATATGTCAAAATGTTCCCTAAGCTTTGCCGGATTCCCTCGCATTTAGAAGTTCAGATGGAAATTAGTCATGTGCCAGCACTTGTTTTCTCAGTAGAAATAGAGAGTTCCTACGAAATTGGCATGGAGGCATTACTCACAAGAAAGCCTTGGGTGTAATGGGGGCAGTACATGAGCACTACTATGCTGTGTCATAAGCTAATGACGATTGATCACACTAGCGGTTTTATGGTTAAAAAATAATACGGTAACTTGCATGGTGATGTTGGATCAACAGAAGCTCGAGCTTGACCCGACACAAGATTGTGTTACAACAGTATCGTTTCAAGGCCAACCACTGCATCATCGCGTGCATGAACGAAAGTATCTCTGACTAATGTGCTCTTGATGCCGCGAGGCTTACTATAAGCACGGGCGTGGAATAACGTGCTGGCCATAAGCGGTGCTGCCTCCCTGCTCGCTGTCTACCCCGACCACATCCGGTCCACAGGTCAAATGCAGCGGATGGGCTGAGCTGCTCGACCCGGGTTATCTCCTCATTTAAACATAATTTGAAATTCTTATTGATAAGGTCAGCCGGAAAGGCAACAACTTCTACGCGAAAGACGTTAAAAGTTGAGAATGGCCCGGTCAGTCATAGTTCCGTGCAATGAGGTCCTTTGTCCACGTATCTGTGTCCGATTGGCTTAATACACGTTTAAGTATAGTTGCACTGCTGTCGCCATTTCACAGGAGCCTCTTTGTTCAGTTACGAATTAGGCAGCTGCACGCTCGGCTCTCCAATCCTCGGTGACAGGTTCCTCTGTGCTCCGACGATCGGAAATGCAGTCCGGCAGACTCGTCGGAGCTGCACCCAATATACTGGGAAGTTGGATCGACGAAGGCTGCTAAGGCCGACCGGAGAGCCGAGTATCGGCTCACGAAGCCTAGCTCCGCCACATGAACCTGGAACTGAAGCCATCTCGAGCAGCGGGCTCCTCCCCCCGCCGCCCACCTCCGCTGCCGGACGACGCTGCCGTCAAACACGGACTCTCACCTTATATGATTTACAGGTACAGCCGGCACCTCCTGCTCACTTCTTTCGGAGTTCGAGGTCAGTGAAATAAAATTCAAATCTTGGAATACTTTTTTTTTCTTCCGATCTAAACTACTGACATCCAAAAATTTAACGTATTCTGATTAATCTATTTTAAATCAGGAGGATCCACTAGGGTTAAAACTCGCCAATGCAAAGATATCATATCACCTCAACCAATTCATTTGGTCGAACTCTTTTAGCGTATTAGATAAAATTGAATTAACTGTAACTAAATTTGACGAGAGACAAACTCTTTTTTCTTTGTATGTTCCACTGCTCGGTTGAATCTATTGAAGTTGCCGGTTCTAGTAATGGGCAGGGATGGATCTAGGAGACCCAACAACGGTATTAAATCGAAGGAAGACTTAAAACACAAATTTAAGGTTAAACTGATAAAGTTTAACAAAAATACGGACATCTCATGTTACTAATGTTCCTTGGCACATAACAAATTTGGTCCTGTTGCATTTCGGACTAACCACACTGTAACTTACACTGGGTCTTGATTGTATCTGCTTTACATTCATTTGATGATGCCGTTTGTAGTTGATGCGACAGATATTGATCCGGGCCGTTGGATGATCAACAATGACTGTGTGGTATCGTATCGGGCAGTAGGTGGTAATAAGATTGTTAATGGCAGTCTTCTTGAGATCAATAGAAAAAAGGATAAATTACACGTAAAAGTCCGAATCTTATGAAGAATCCCGATTTCGTTTAGAATTTTTATTTCATAACATTGCAATGCACAAGCTTTTCATTTTGTTGATTTTTTTTTGTTAGTTTACTGATGTGAATTTAACGACGGTCAAACGCGGCCCACAAAATACACATGTGACACATTTACACATGTCAAATCGGCAAAATTTTAAAAAATAAAGAAAAATTTTAAAAATAGAAAAATATGAAGAAATGAAAGTAAAAATTTAAAAAAGAAAAAACTCAAAAAATATTAAAAATTTATTATAAACGGATTAAAAACTTAAGAAAACGAGAAGAATTAGAATTACACAGATAGCATCACTAATTACATATTACATATAAAATTGACAAAAGGTGAAAATAATTCAAAACTAGAAAATATGTAAAATTGGAAAAAATTAAAAAATTATATGTCAATAAAAACATTCCAAAATATTTAATAAAAATATGAAAATAACAAAATAATAAATTAAATTTATAAAAATTAAAGAATTTAGAAATATTCATAAATTCATAAAAATTATGAGTTTCAATAATTGCTTAAAATAATTATAAAAATTGAATAAAAAATATTACAAAAACGAAGAGATTATAGAGTATTATTTGTTTAGCATATGACCTTTGGGAGAGTTTTATTGTCATGGTTCACACGGCAGCCAAAATCCCTTTTATAATTTGTCATTTTCACATCCCAAAATCCTTCCCATGGTTTAGAGAAAAACAAGTAGATTTCGTATATTTTTATAGATCATACACCTTTGAAACCACATGGTAAAGCAACATAAATTCGTGTAACAGATAAAGTTTATCAGAAATTCAGAGTCATTTAAAGACACGTAGACTTTGTCCCATGAAAGAAAGTGAGGTGTGTTCTCCAATAATACAAATCTCTTTTTCTGTTTCCATTTGATTATGTTCCATTTCTATCTCTTATGTTGTATTCGACAAATGCATTGTGCAGACGCTAAACTTCATGATATCGAGTTGGATATGGTCCCGAGGCGAGAAATGAGAGGGAAGCAGTTGTACAATGACATGACGTTGTACTACTATGTCCCTTTCATTTCTTGCCTGGGGACTGTATCCAATTCCGTATCAGGAAATTTATCGTTTGCACAATGTATTTCTCGATGCAGCACAAGGGACGAAAACAAAAGAAAATCGAACTAAAACTGGAAAAGAGATTTTTCATACTCCAGGGGAGGTGAACAATTGCAAATTATGAAAAATTGAAAAATGGATTAAATTGGTGGAGAGAAATCACTGGATGTTAGAGAGAGAAAAAGTGAAAAAAGTGAGAATTAAAAATAAATATAAAAAGATTATTACTAAAAAAATAAATATAAAAAAAAAAAGAAATACAGTGAGAGAGTGGAGTAAGTTGTAAGAGAAAAAGTGGAGAACGGATCAAATTAACTATCATACTCGATTTTATTATCCATCTAAAGGTCATTAATAATTCGCCTTTTAGTGTAAAATGGAAGAGTAAAAAAGGAGAGAAAATCACCTCACTCATTCGTTGAAAAAACATAACGGACCTTTTGCTATTATAATTGTAGATGTGGAGTGATAAAGGAGAATCTGAAATATTATGAAAAGATTGTTATAGTTAAGATCGTAAATACGAAATGAGTGGAAAATAACTAAAATTACTATTTTTCCCTCAATCTGAAGAATTTTACAAAGTATATGCATATGATAGATTTTATTATGTAAATTAGATTAATGACGAATATAAAAAATGAAAAATACACCAAACTTTCGAAATGCTTGCATATAATAAGTATATAGATATTTTTTTTAATAATTAAGTATATAGATATATAGATAGAGAAGAATGGAAGATTAGCAAGTATCCTTAAGTTTGGAGTAGCCGATGTGTTTGTACTTCTGCTGCATTATGCTGGATAATGTTTTGAGTTCTTTGGTAATACCATATTTCTATATACGACGTCGTAGCTGGAGCTACGACGGGTAATACTTCGATCCGTTGCATGATCAGCGATGGCAACGTGGTATCGAGCTAGGTAATATAAATGACAAAGTGGATAAATTATATAGAAAAGTCCGAATTTTACGAAAAATCCCGGTTTCATTCCATGTTTTATTTTGTAACATAACAATGTACGAGTTTTTATTTTATTTTAAGCATATCCCAAGATCTAATATCGTTAAGGTTTTTCATTAGTCTATTGACGTGCGTTTAATGCCGATTATCTAGGACCCATAAAAGGCACACATGTCACGTTTTACGCATGCCACATCACCAAATTTAAAGAAAAAAAATTTTAATTTAAAAATAAGGATTATATTAAAAGTTTAATAAAAATTAATTAAAAACTTAAAATAATTAAAAAAAATAGAATTGCACATATAGCATTACCAATTACCTATAACGCTGATAATAACAAGCGAAGATAATCAAAAATAGAAAAAATATGAAAAATTTCAATGATTTAAAATTTTATATTTAATGAAAATATAAAATCATTAAAATAGTAAATTAAATTATAAAAGTTAAATACAATAAGACGAACATCGGATGTGGTCACTTGTCAAAATAGCAGACTCATAAATTCTAGTGTATTGCAGTTTCATGAGTTAATGCTGTGTAAAGAACAATACAGCAAACCACACAAGCGCCCTTAAGATTCATAAAAGGGTGTCTGTGTGGGTTGCTGTATTGTTCTCTGTATCAGCGTATGAAACTTCCATACGTAGAAATTTATCAGTCATTTGCTATTCGTACAAGTGGCGACTATTTGATGTTTCGCTTTTTGTGTTTAATTTTTATAAATTTAATTTAATATGTTTATGCTTTTATATCTTTTACTAATTATTTTAGAAAATTTTGGTTAATATGTAATTTTTTTAATGTATGTAATTTTTCATTTTTTATTTTTCTATTTTTAATCATCTTCACATTTTTATCAACCAGGTGTGCGATGTGTGCAATTCTGAATTTTTTCTAGCTATTTTTTATTAATAAGGTGATGCAGATTTCCTTATTATGCAAGTCTCTTTTTCTGGTGTGTATGCTAGTATCCAGAAACACATTGGACTACCGATTAATCTAGTTCGAGTTAGATCGGCTCATTTAGGAGGTAAAACTCTCCCGGTATGAGATTTTTCCATCCATCCACAAGTCTCTTTTCCTTTTATGTACTTAATGTCTGCATAATGTACTCCCATTGCACGGTAGTAAAGGTGTGCGCGGGCATAGGGTAGACTTGGAACTAGTAGGAACCTATTATATTGGGTAGGTTCTTGGTAAATCTCAATGAAAATAGGATAGGTTTCGGGTAAAGAATTAAGGAACCGGTCTATTCTAGTTTCAGGACACAGGGCACACGGAATTAGAATCGAAACTTGTTAACTTATTCGCGTGATCAATTTTAATATTTTATAACTTTCTTGTTTGAAATCCAATTTACAAATTGTTTAAACTATTGTATTCTAACTCGATAAACTTTCATTTGACATAATAATTATGCACATTTAATGAATTTCCATGTCTAAAATACCATTATAACTTGAAATCAGTAATAGATAGTATTTAAATATAACAAAAATATATTTAAAAATTATACATATTTGATCATGATAAAATATATGAAATAATAATTATTATAAAAAATATTTAAGTGATTCATACTATATAAATAAAGAATTAAATGATAAACATGTTTCAACAGAGTATCCCAAACGTGTGATATCTTATAGGTTTCGAGAAGGGTCCAGTTCCATGATTTAGGAATCGGTCCTATAAAGGGTAGGATCTTGATACCATGAAAAAATACAGGATACCCGACCCAATCACCCCTACACGGTAGGGGATAGAAACGAAATAAGATTGAACTTAGGGTTTGTTTGGAGGGAAAGGGAGGGAAGGGATGGGGAAGGGATGTGAAATATTTACATTATTTAAATATATTATAATAAGAAAAATGGACGTAAAAATTTACATTACACGCATATAAATTATTATTAATAGATAAATAAATCTTTATCTTTATATTACACATCCAAGTTCATTTCAAGAAAAAAAAAGGGTTAAATTTTACACATCACATAACATACAGTCACATAAATAAGACATGAATTTTTTCTGGACCACGTACCAGGAAAGCTAATAATCGAAATATAATATTGTTATAATCTGAATCAGAGCGAGAAATATAATTATAATGCAAAAACTTGTAATTTTTTTTGTAAATCAATTAGTATAATAAAACCTCAAATTATTTAGCTCATTCTTAGAAATACATGTTGAAAAGTGATAATATAAATTTTTTATTTATTTTGCATACGGATAATTAGTTAATTTTATTTTAAAAAAATTTCGTAAATTATTTCATATTTATTCAACCCCAAATCAGTGTGAAAGGAAATTGAATTTTGGAGAGGAATCAGAGCGAAAATTTTCCTCTATTCCCTTTCCCTTCTATTAAAATTTTGTGATCAAATCAGGAGAAATTAAATTTTCTCCTCCATTCATCCCTATCCATCCACACCGAAACATAAGCTAAAAGTAAAAAGGTTATTTGCATAATTAGTAAGCAAATTTCACCCTTTTCGGTAGGAAAGGATTTGGTGGGGGTGATCAGTGGAAAATTCCCAAAAAAAAAAACGAAGGAAAATGGAATAAAAAAAAAGGTGGTGGGGGTATTGTGCACAAAATGGTAAATTCAAGTCACTATGGGAATAATAGGAATAGAAATCCTCGAAACATCGTATGCTATGCCCAAAGATCCTCTAAGATTTTTCCCAAATAATACATAATAACGCTTCAAATTCTGGATTTTTTAGTCTGACTAATATGATCAAACAATATATCATTGACCGAATATCTATATTATCCCAATAATTGGCCTGATTAAGTGATCCAATTAAGTTTAATAATGGGCCTTAATGATTTGTCTTAAAGTGTAAGGACTAATGTTCAGATACTAAAAGTAATTTCTGATCCTATGATGGGCAGAATTAGAAATTAATAAAATCTCGTGCACTAAAATGCAATAGAGGAATTATGGTCCCTAGTTTGCACTATACAAGTGGGGGGATTCAGGTACGCTTCCACTTTACGTTTATGTACAATCTCTTAATGATCTTAGCACGTGCGATCTTGCAGAAAATCGATGTGATTCCAGTTTGATACCAAAGGGGATCTATAGATCATGCTATTCATTGATCCTCTGCTTTGAGTTCTTATGAAGATCCATAAGTTTATGCTAATAAACGATTGATTTTATTATTGACGGATCTAACGGGCCGTTTGTCTGGTGAAAAAATTGGTAGAGAAGCAAAAACGGAGTGAATAATTTCATTACCCGATATTTATTTTTAAAAAAAGAATTTTGTTTCTCTTGATTAAAGGAATCAAAATCCTCTAAAAAGAGGAATGCCATTCCCATTAAAATCCAACAGAGTGAGAGAGTGATTATTTATTTATTAATCATGTTTTCGATTTCCCAAAATTCATTCTCATTTATTTTTGTTATATTTAACCATTTGAATGATAATTATGTTTCCGTTTTATTTTTTATTCTAACATTTTAAATTCAATCCAAACAGTAATAAAAGTAATCAGACTCCATTTTCGGATTAAACAGAAATTTCGCATTGCTAAACAAACGGCCCCTTAGGTTTTTTTTCAACGGAGCCGTTTCGTTTCCCTTTCCGATTTCGCGTTGTGACCAAATGGCCCATTAGGTTTTTTTTTCAATAGTGAGATAGATCAAAATAGACTACCCGGTGACTTTCGTCTGTCAAGATACGGTATCAAATACCATATAAAATTTTTACCATATCTAAAACAGATTGGACTGATATCCACACAGAAATTTAAGTCTGTTGATGGTAGTGGCACCCAATTACTATTATAAATCAGGATCTCGTTTACAGTCTCCTCAATCGCCCACGGGATTGTCCTCCTCCATGCCCTCAACCAAAGTGTACGTAGCCTTTTAAGCTCGAGCAGCAACTGAAGGGGATCGAGGCGGACTATGTCTTGGACGTGACAAGGGCGAACGCTTTTGTGTTTTTGTGTGTGTGTGTGTATATATTTATAATTATTAATTTTTATTATATACATATTTTATTTTTTTGGTATGTAAATAAACAGGAAATTTTATTTTAAGTTCGGGCGCGAGGGAGATGGAATGGATTGGCGTGTATGGGTTATGATGTAAGTGCATGTGTTGGAGCGAGAGGATTAAATGCCACTATTATCATAATCACCATTATTATTAAA
Source organism: Lagerstroemia speciosa (assembly GCA_037672795.1). NCBI lineage: Eukaryota > Viridiplantae > Streptophyta > Magnoliopsida > Myrtales > Lythraceae > Lagerstroemia > Lagerstroemia speciosa. The sequence continues at coordinate 9,769,740 of CM075297.1, forward strand.
TTTTAATTAGTTTTATTTTATTTTTCATTTTTATTTTCTATATAATTTTAAAATTATTTATTGTAACCATATGAGTGAAATTGTCACGTGTTATCCAGTTAATGATCATGTCACAGTTTTTTTCTTTTTCTGCATCTAGGCACTCCGATTAGATTACCATTCAACCAATGTTAAATGTAGATGAACGCTCAAAACACCCGAGTGTGGGTAGCGAACCTCTATTATACCAGTATACAAAATATCAGGGATAAACACACTGGGAGTCTTATATGTTTGCCGATTTTTACAAGTGAGTTCTAAATATTTTAAAGTATCAAATCAAGTCCTATATGTTGTCCGCATTATAGTCGAGTCATTTCTGTCACCTACTGTTACTTTAAACTGACATAACTCAACAATGGCTTCTCATAGTAGTTACACCGAGAGAGATCAAAAGACTTTGCAACATACCTTCTTGCAGCTAACTTCGCCATGTAGTGCGTGTCGTACCCTTAGCTTCCCAATGTATATGGGTCAGCCCAGAACCCGGTGAATAGCTAGCTGAGCTACTTGCATTCAAGAACTACTGGCATTACTTGAATTATCCACAGCAGAGCATTCTGTGTTCAATTTCACCCAACTGATCGAGGTGGCGTGACCATGTCATAAATTGAACATGAAGTGACACTTTTTTTACAAAAAAATTTATATCAAACATTCAAATTTTTCGAAAATTCTTTCCAACCACTCATATTTCGAAGTCTCCAGTTTCTAACCCTAAAGGGGTAGACTTGATACACGGCATTTGTGAGACCAGTGGCGACCATGGTTTTTTTAGTTTTTTCAACACGATAGATTGCGATAAACATTATAGGAGTCTGTTCATGTACCAGACCTGAGAAGAAGATTCAAGGAAGAAGAAAGGAGGATGTTTCGTACGGAAGGCGGATAAGTTAAAAAGAACAGAGAGCATGTCCAGAGAAAAGAGAAGATTTCATCAATAGTTATACAGCTTTTGTTACTTACATTCACACTCTGTCAATCATCAATGATTGGTTACATCGAGTCCACCTTACTTATTAAAAAAAAAGGAGTTCATATACTATTTGTTGAGATTATCTTGAATCAAACCAGATACCTGTGAGACCCGAAAACCTAATCAGATGAGTGAAAACCATAGAGGAAAATTATTTTCTATTTTGAATTTAAAATATTCTGATTTGTATAATCTCATCACATATTAAATTGACATATTTTCTAGGAGATAATTAAAAATATCTAATATTTTTTTTTATTGTATTGAATCTTTATGTATAGAGTTGAATAGTCTTGTAAGACAAGAGAAAGGGAGGGATCTTGTGATTAATCTTTCTGATAAACTTCTCTGCAAAACTTAGGCATAAAAACTTGAGAGATCGTGGTTGTAATGTGATTTGAGTACAGGATCGAGAATATTTGTGGAGCTGTAATCTTCTGATTCGAGCGAGTAGATTGTTTGTTTTGCGTTGTGGAGACTTCCCTCACATGAGGGTTTCATCACGTAAATCTAGTGTTCATATTTCTCATCTTACTTCTCAGCACTTTCTGTGGCTGCCGTACTCAAAATTCCGACAGCAATAATCAGACGTTAATCCCAACACTATTTCAATACTTTTTGCATTTTTGCTCCCCCTTGGAACATAACTCCTTAAGAAAACCTTGTCCCCAAGCTTAGTTTTTGAAATCTAAGCTGTCTTACCATAATTCAACAAAAAGAATGACTATAGAAGTGGGATGATTAGGTTTCAACATGAGAAAAGTTTAACCATTGTGCCACGACTTACTGCAGCTTTTCGATCCCTCTTTCATTATCTTTTTCTTGAACCATGAAAATGAGTGGAACCGACCATTTTTGCTAGGGGCAGTTGAGAAAGCACTGACACTCTTTTTAAGGAGGACGCATGGAAAGGTTTACTGTGTTCAAAGAATCCAGGATTCAAGCATATCCTTAAATCTTTTTCTCACTTGCATTTGCTTGCGTCAAGTTCTTTGATTCCTCAAATACATTAGCATATTCAATAACACAAAAATAATGTAAAAGTAATTTTTCTTAGATAAAAATATTGAAATAAATTCAAAATAAAAAAAATTAATTGCCACCCCTATGTTAGGGTTTAGGTAAGAGAGTCTAGATTGTGATATTTCTGATAAATTTTTCAACAGTACGAGGGAGTGAAAACTTGGGAGATCAGCCTTTTTTTTTTCCAGCCAAAGCATCAAGATTTTATTATTCATCAAAGCTAGTCACCATCAAAAGTACAGCCATCAGAAACAATAGTAGAACGAATGTCTTTATCTAACAGCAAAGCTAAAGAGAATGGGGGTTTAGAAACCTAACTCATAGAGCACATTCCCTTCTTAGCTTGATCAGCGACCCAGTCTGCACATTCATTAGCAGATCTTCAAACTAAGCTCAGCTTAACTTGGGAGAAAAAAAAAACCTTTGAGACTTCAGCTCATCAAGGAGAGGAAGTAATCTCTAGGGAACAGAGTTATTCCCACAGAAACTATGGAAAACTTCAGCTGCATCAATCTCTAAAATGATTTTCTTCCATCTGTTATTTTTGACCAAGAAAACAGCTTCAATGATAGCTAAACCTTAAGCTAGGCTCACTGAATCAAAATAAATCTTTTTCTCCATGCCACCCAAAACTAAACCACATGAATCTCTAGCAATAACTCCCAGCCCAACAATAGAATCATTCTTATTCCAAGCTGCAACGCAATTCAGCTTAACAACATCGTCTGGAAGCTTCATCCACTCATTAGGTGGATTAGCAGACAACTTCTGTCTCGAACATAGAGAGGAAGTCTTGTTACTTTTGGTAGCATGAAGAAAACTCAGAAAGTTTATAATTAATAGCTCTCACGACTTTAGTAGGTTGAGGAACATGTTGCTGAAAAATTGCATAAAACCTTTCTTTCCAAATTTGCTAGAGAGAAAAGGAGATCTTTCTTAACAAGATATGCTTATCTTCACCCTTGAACCTACTACTTTGCATGATCTCTAAGAACCAAGATTGTCATAGAGCCAATCAGTAAATCAAGAATGGCTAACCAGATGCCCCTTGTCCAATCACATAGAAAGAACATATGCTCCGGAGACTCATCATTATCGCAAAAAGGGCACCTAGCATTATTCTTAATACCTCTTTTCCAAAGATTGACTCCAACTGGGAGAATATTAGAACTAGCTCTCCAAAGAAAATTCTTCAATTAAGTCGGAATATCAATGCTCCAGATAAGCTTCCAATAACCTTGTAGTTTGAAACTCTTCTTTTTTGTAGTTTGTAATGGGACTTAGAATTGAGTGGTAACCTTGATAATTATAATATCCTATTTCAACCCAAAGAAATCTCCTATGCCTTGCCGACAATTGTTTCCCTGTGCGTTGAAGTTTTTCCACATACCGATTTCTAACGATTTTCTTGTCGATTTTTTTCATCCCATCAAGTTTTCGAGTCCTTCGAGCTTCAAACTTGATACAGTACATTCTCAACAGTCGTGAGATCTTCATTTACTAGCATGTGATGCAATGGCAAGCTCACCATTTAAATTCTATTCATCATTTTAGTTCTGATACTGTTGCAAGGGCTGACCGCGCAAAACACGATTAATTATGAAATCGTTGCTCGACTTCATCGGAATCAGAGGAGATAATCTCACTAAATCAACTTTTTAAGAAAATCCCTATATTGAGTAAAAAAAATCTATTTTCTTAAGCCAAGGGCTTGAAAGACAAAGTGAAAGCCTCCTTTCCGAGCAATTCCATATAACGGGCGCTGTAATATTGATTAATAAAATTTAACTATTTTTATTATTTTTTATAAGATCCTTAAAAAAAAGGAATATAAGTCTATAATGGTAGAAGAAAGAATAAATTGTACAAGAAATCCCAAAAGTGAGATCGAATTCAAGACCTTAAGATTGTAATATGATAGCGGTTCCAACTGTATCAATATCATTTTTCTAACTTTCTCTATTACCCCCATGATCTTTAGCCCCTCACGTTTCACGTGTCGGGCACGTGACTCCCTGGCCACAGTTTGCATGGTGCAGATCGGCAGCATGTACATACAAAATTGATAATTGATAGAATTGTTGGAGGATATGTAGGGATGTCTCACCGACGACTCTCCATGTGAACCGGCTCTAGTGATGGGCATGTTTAGGTCCACCTGACACGGGAAGTCCCTGATTTTACGTTCGGAGAGCCTTCAACTACGGTCCACCGACAGCATCGGTATAGACGATGACAACTTGAGACAGTGCCCATTTTTTAAGTAGTTACTGTGAATCCGAACTTATGAGAATTGCACTGGCATGTCTAGTGAGAATTTTGTGAGGGATTACTCGCCGTGCTGAGATTTTGAGTAGAACAATGAACTGTGATATCAGCTTCACATATTAGACACTAATGCAATTGCCATGGAGAAACGGTGACCTGATAGTTCAAAGTTCACTATTATTCAATTTGATAAATTTAAGGTTTTGAATTCGAGTCACTATCATGCATCTGTCACTATCATGCATCTGTTATAAAACATCAACTAAAGTGGCTGCTGTTTGGATATAGTTTTGGAGAGTACTGACTTTTTAAACTATGTTCGGTGGTGCTATACTAATGGAGTTAGTATGATATGTTCATGGTAAAAAACGAAAGTCTAAACATTGAGTAAGTTTTTAGTGGAGTGGTCATACTACATCAATATCGCATACATAGTATATCCGTCTAATCATGCCTTGACATGTAATTAATAATTATACAATTATAATTATTAAATCCTAAAAAATCTTTAAAAAAATAAAAAAATCTTTAAAAAATGGTGAACACTAATTGAAAATAATATATAAATAGTGAATTATTATTATACGGATATACCATATAAGTAATGCTGACGTAGTATAATATTTTCGCTGAAAATTTTCTCCTAAACATTATATAATGAATGGTTCCTTCTTTAATGAAAAAATGATACCATTTATTAGAGAAATTCTTAGATGATCTTATTTTGCTACGTGTCGTGAAAAAGTACCAATCAAAATGTGACAAATGAGCAAATTAGTGTTAATAACATGAGCAATTATCATAATGATTATTAATCAAAATACTTTGATTTATTCTTCTTCACGACTTTATTGTAAGGAAGGATCATCTCAAATTTCTTGGATATATCAATATGAATTTATTGAGATCATTAGACATATATTCTCCTTAAATAATATATCGAATTTAAGTCTTCTACATGAACAAAATTCATACTTGAACAACTTTACCTGACGTCGGTTAAATCTGAATTAATCATCGCCGAATTAAACTCCTCCGTACGAGGTGATTTCCACCGGAAAAGATACCGATGACTTGGCGCGTATGTCAACGCACCGTCGCAGGAACGTGAGGTCAAATAATGTCATCCTAACCTTACGCAATTAATCAATTGTCAGATCAGAAAGACGTCCCCATCTAAATCTAAGCCATTAACTCTGCTCCTTCCGCCATCACTATCATCTGATTCGTCTCCATCTCTCTCTATACGTCCGCCATTGATGATGATGTAGCCTCTGCTCAACGAAGGAGCTCGAGTAAGCGAATCGCTGACACAGTAATGGCAAGGTCGTCGTCGAGATCGAGCCGCCACCACCACCACCGGTCGTCACAGACCCTCCCGTCGTCCCCGACCCACTCCCTCTCGTCCTCCTCCTCCTCCTCCGACTTCGAGTTCTCCGTCTCGATCTCCCCGCGTAAGTCCTCCGCCTCCCTCTGCCCCGCCGACGAGCTCTTCTACAAGGGTCAGCTCCTCCCCCTCCAGCTCTCCCCCCGCCTCTCCATGGTCCGAACCCTACTCCTCTCATCCCCCTCCTCCTCCGGCGCTGCCACCGACTCCTCTTCCCGAGACTCCTCAGGGAGCTCCTCCGACTTCTCCTCCTGCTGCGACTCCTCCCGCCCCAGCTCCGTCGCCGAGCCCTACGACGAGGAGCTCAAGCGCCTCCACAACTTCACCGTCAACAACAGCAACCACAGCCAGGACGGCCATCAGATCAGGAGCAAGACGACGTCGTCCAGCAAGTACTTCTCTCTCCCCAAGCTCTCCTCCGTCTTCCGGAAAGACGCCAATGCTAAGAGCCGCGAGCTGTCCTCCGTCAAGCGAATGAGCGTGTCGGCGAAGGAGGTTATCGTCATTCTCTCCCTCTCTCTCTCTCTGTTATCGATTTCATTTGAAGAATTTTCAAAAATGCCTCATAAAATGAAAACCTTACGAAATAGTCCTCATGCTCATAGTCATACATGCATAGATAGATGACATAAATCATATGGTGATGCTCGCATTGACTAGATCCCGATATGTCAACTCGTTCCCTGAAAGTTTTGGGGGTGAAAATAGAATAAGAGCAAAGAATTGAGTCCATCTGAAGCTCTTCAAATAGTTGATGGCTGGCTTTCTCTTTAGAAGGATATTATGATATCACCTAAGAGGGGGCTTGTGATAATCGCTTGATATGGCATTCAGTTTACCAGAAAGGAATTGTTGACTAATAGAATAGATGGTTAATAGAATTAGTAGAGAATAGATTCAAATTTATGATCGGAATGACTTTGTTTGACTGAGGGAAATGAATGAGAAAATTATAGTACCCTTATAATTTTTCACGTTGGATTTTGCTTCGGCACATCTCAAGGATGGCCGAAAATTATGTTTTGGCCTATCGGAGGTGAACTTCCGACAATGGTGATGGTGGACGGCCGCCATTCGCAAGGGATTGGAGAATGTCATTCCGGATCTATTCCGAATGGAGCACAAATGCGGGGAGATAATTTCATCCGGATTACAAACGGAAATGAAATTCATATTCCCAATCAAACACCGGAGTAGTTCCAATTCGGATAATTGCTGAATTAGATTTTTTTTTTTATAACGAGGGTATCGAGGTATGAGATCCAACTAATTCCCACGGGATGAGTCCAGGTAATTTCACGCTCCCACTTGTGCAGGTAACCTCTAGAAGTTTCATGCTCGAGTGGTTATTCGAACATCCAATTTGAGTACTGCTGAGTCAGGCAAATGCCTCACCAGCCGAGTTGCCATTAGGAGGTTGAATTAGATCCTTTGTTTGTTTGTTTGTTTGTTTATGTTTTTGGTGAATTCAGGTCATCCGGAAGTATCTGAAGAAGGTTAAACCGCTGTACGAGAAGCTGTCCACGAAGCAGCAGCAGCAGCGGATGGGCAAATCCGCCGCCGCACCTTCAAAGCTGGACGGCCCCGTCCTCAGTTCAGCCACCTCCCTCGGCGATGAAGAATCCATGGCGGCGCCGGCCAAGGCAGTGAGCGCGAGGAGGGAGATCGGCAGCAGCGTCTTCAACCACTCCTTCTCTGGGAACCTGCGGTACCCGAGGATCGGCAGCAAACGGAGCACCGCCGCCGCCGCCTCCAGCTGCCCATCCTCAATGCGGTCCTCCCCTAGCCACTCCGGCGTCCTCGGCAGGGGTGGCTACCCGGGCCCCGCTCGGACAGGATCCGGCGGAGGAGTGGCGCACTTCCACGGGGACAGCGTGGCGTCGTCCATGGAGGAGCTGCAGAGCGCGATACAGGGCGCGATCGCTCACTGCAAGAACTCGATGATGCAGCAGCAGGGGCAGGGTGGTAATTTCGGTATGAACGAGATCTGAGATCTTTCAGCCTTTCCTCCTCTCTTGTCCTTGTCGTATCTGTACTTCCATGTGTTTTTTTGAATTCGTTGTGGGGAAGGAAGGAGGTGAAATCATGGCGGAGGATGAGGGTTATAAGCCATGTGACGTCTGCGTGAACCAGTGGCTGGCTGGCGGAATCTCTTGGTGGCGAGGAAATCGAGAATTTGAATAGATTCTCTCTCTTCTCTCTCAAACTTTTCGCTGTTGATTGAGATGAGGAAAAGTTTTGACTTGGCACCTTACTTTTCCACGGTTAACTAACGGTCCACTGAGTTACTTGGTTTTCTCCTCGGGAAAATTATGCGATTTAGTCATTTAACGAGTAAATATTCAATACATAATATATATAACGAGTTTATTATATAAATTTTTATTAGAATTTAATGTGCGTAAAATTTTTATAATTTTTTAGAGTTAATTTTACACGTATTAAGATCTAAACTATAATTTAAACAATGAATTCGTTATGTATTTACACACTGAATATTTACTCTCATTCAATCGTTAAGTTGGTGAATAATCGAGGATAAATTTTGGGATTTTTTTTAATTTGAATCTTTAATAGTGAGTGATTAGATTAAATTACTGAACGATTTAATAATTAAATCGTAGAATCTTCCTAACAAATGAATAGGTCATAATGAAGTGTTCGGATATTTTTGATTTGTATCACGCAGTATCCTGTTAACCCTCCTAACCTTGGATTCAATCTTGAAATTACCTATTTATGGGTTTAATGAGAAAATCATTAGACAACATTGGGTGAAGTGTTCAGATATTTAATCATAACATAACAAGGTTTTAATTTTTTGGACTATCGATAGCCAAAAGGGGCAGTGGCATTTAAGGAACAAAGTGCGTGCATAGATATATGGTAGATTCGGAACCGATAAAAATAAATATGTTTTGGATGAGTATTAATTAAATTCAGGTATGTTCCAGTTAACAAACTATTCCGACGCATGAGGCACCTGAAACCGAAACTTGTTTTTGATTCACGCATTTAATTTTAATTATTCAGAGCTTGCTCATTTGATTATAAAGTTGAATATAATCAGAGATTACATGATTAAAATTTAACAATGTGTTTAGTAAAAACTTACATAAAAAACACATAATATTATCATATTACATTAACTTTACAATCAATTTTATCTGTATCCATCAGATTTTACAATCAATTTTACATTATTCCATATACCACAATCTCAAATTCCAAAATCTATATTCCAAGAACGTTTTACTACGATTAAAATTCTTCATATAATATCGACTTTCTCCGTATTCTAACAATGCTCGAATTACGCGTACGTTCATGGAAAAATTGAAAGATATTATATCACACCAAACTTTTGAGTAGAAATTAAATAGAGTTTCCTCTGCCTTCCATTGCGGTGGACCAGCACGTCTGAGTTTATCCTACCTTATGTTTGTTGGAATACGTATGTGACAGTGGGATTAGTCGGATGAAATCTAAATATCCTCGATATTAAAAAAAAAACCCTCTCGTTGTCGCTTACGAGCCTTCATCTACTGAGACATCATTATCAGACGTCCCAAACGGTCCTTCGTATTGGAGAAAATCTTAGATGGTCGGTCCAGATTCAGATCGTCGCATTGCTCCTGTGGCTACTTCCCAGGTTGCGCGATTCCCAAATGTACCACGAGCGCAAAGCGAGAAATTGATTAAAAATTTTGGTTAAATCGATATGATTGAGAGCAGTCTTGGAAGCACATTGAGATCTGCTTTTGAACATGTTTTCATGAAATTAAAAATTTCCTTCTTAATTACTATTAATTACACGTTCTGACACGTAACTAATGCGTTTGGGTGGGACTTTAATTTGTTAATTATTTTTCGCTACAATTTATTAATTATTCAAGGGCAGGCCCGTCATTTGAAAATCGAACTCGCGGTTGATTTCCAAGGTCAAAGATTTCAAAACCTTCAACCTTCCTGTCAAGGGTATTTCAGTCCCAATAATAATTATTTGAATTTTTTAGAAATATTACAAGAATAATTGAATTTAAAATATAAATTTTGGTGAAAAAATTTACGGGTTGTTAATATCATAATAAACACTCCCCATATTATATATGAATTTTATTATATAATGAAATTTGTTAAAAAAAAGGGGTTGACTGATAAATGATTAAATACATTTTTAATTAAAATTAATATCTTAAATATAATTTTTCCATGAGTTAATATGAAGGTGAAGTAATCAATTGAGGAAACGAAAATGTTAAACAGTTCTTTTCACAGTGAAATTCATGAGAAAAGATGGTAAGTGTGCAATTATATAATTAAAGATCTATAATTATATGCTCATTTTTCATTAATCCAACTGCTAAAAATTGAAATTCCTGTATTTAGATATTTTTGAAAAGTGAAAATGAGATTAAGAGGAAGTGCATATCTCATATGGTAAGACAAATATAGATAATACATATTCAGCAATATATATATATATATAGAGTAAAATGGACTTCAGGGCATTAATATTTTTAAGCTTTTTTTTATATATATTTTACTGTTTAAATTCTCTTTCATAAATTTATTGATGTGACTAATTTCATTACCAAATCATGCTTACGTGGTGTTCCATCATAGAAAGACCTTTCTGACCGATCCAGAGGATAAAGTCTTCAATGGAGCGGTCGATGCTTATATGATATCGCCATCCAATTAGGACTTAACATATAATCGGCAAGTATACTGTTATGATTATAAATTCGGGAACATAAAAAATCTAAATAGATAATGAACCCTGATTGAAAAAAATATAAACGGTAACAAAATATTTAAAAACTTAATAAATAATAAATTCTAATCAGATAAGTATATAAATAATGAATTTTAATTAGATATATTATATCAGTATCGCCTACATGGTATGACTACTCATTTTGAATGAGGTTGCCATTGAGAATTTTTTTATTAACATTTTTAATGAAAATAATAATTATATTTTTTCCTTCCTAATTACTCAGGATAGGCCGCATTTGGAAAGCGAACTTGGTGTTACATAAATTTTAGAGCCTCCAAAGTTGATTCCAACTTTCAGGGGTCAAATACTTCGAGGCATCAAATACCTTCTCCACTCGATCATATCAAATGCGGGTGTTTATTATTCAATTCGGTTTAAAAAAAAGGGTTTCAGATAGAACGAAATCTGATTCAATTTGGAATATCAGGTCCGGAATTCCGAACCACGTTCATTTTACATTGAAATAATAAACCTATTTATGATTCAATTAATCGATTAATCACTTTCTGTAAAAATAATAATTTAGCCAATAAAATGTGCATTGTTTGGTTCCATTGGATTGAAATTAACTGAACATAACAGTTAAAAATATAAATTTTAGACTGAAAGTCAGTTTTAATTTTATTTTTTTTAACTCAGTCACATTTTTTGTAAATGAAAAAAATATCGGAGACTTAATTTAAGGGTACTTAGTTCTCGTCATCCGACGTCTTTTTAAAAGCAAAATTGTGTATGTTACGCTTAAAGTGAATAATAGCTCCAATCGAATTTACCTTAATCTATGGATTTATTGGATAATCGGAGATTCATATGAATACACTGAATGTCAAAATTTATATAAATATATATATAGAGAGAGAAGAATTCCAATACTTAAGGCATTTTCTCTGGTTAACAAATTTACTGGTAGCCGTGTCGACATTTATGACAGGTTCAAACTTGCCGTCCACACTTAAACTGCATTAATTTATCGTTTTTTAATTCTGGTCTTGGTGGCAGACTGCCTTTTTTTTTTTTGTTATTGATGGTGTCCGGCGTCATGACAATCGACTAATCTATCAGATGATGTATCCTGACACTCTTTGAGTTTATTTAAAAAGTTTTTTTTTTGCACCACGCAGTATCTCTGGACCAGCGGAAGCGCACCTCGAAACTAATTTACGACTGGGCCGGGATCCCTGGGAAAATCCCCGTCAACCCTTCCGACCTGGGATTCGATACTGAGATCACCCATTTGGGGGGCTAATGAGGGAACAACTAGGCCAACCCCAAGTTGGTAGTTTATTTAAGAAGTTTGTTAGTGAGCTGTTGCCCCTGAAGGCACGATGGATTGCTTCTCGATCTCAATATCTAACCTAATTAATCCCTGAAAATTCTACATGCATTTTAAAATAAAATAATGAGAATCTGTTCGTAAAATTGCTCGAATTAGTAATAATCATGACAACTTTTCGAATAAGATATACATTTTATCCATTTATCACAATCCAATTTATGCTTTCGTACACCGCTTGGCGAGGCGAGAACGTGGTAGAATTTCCCAATCAATTCTTGGTAATAATAAATGCAAAAATGTGAAAACTAGTACAAGGAAACAACATGGATAGACGTTAATGGCGATTCAGCTGCTTTCCCAGCTTGTACAAAGACGGTTGACATTTATTTATTCTTGGATTCGTAAGGATTTTCGACTGTAAAGGAGACTGGCAATGGGTTAGAGGAAAATGGGACCGAGAGATGCAGGAGAAAATTTTCAGTGGAGCGGTTATACCACGTAAGTATCACCGTGGTAGATCCGTCCAATAAAAATTCACTATTTATATATTATTTCCAATTAGAGTTCATCATTTCTTAGATTTTTAACATTTTTTTTACTATTTATATATTATTTCTAATTAGAGTTCACCATTTATTTAGGATTTTTTTTTATATTTTTAAAGATTTTTTAGATTTTAATAACCATATATGTATAATTATTGATCACATGTTAAGTTGTGATTGGAGGGATATACCACGTAAGTAAGCGATGTGGTATTATCGCTCCACTAAAGACTTGCGCGAGATGCAGATCGTTCGAAAATCAAATAGTGGATTTCTTAGCCTCAAATCAAGGATAAAAGCATAAAACTGATAGATGAAACTGCTAGGAAAGAGTTATGTCGTGCTTCCATAATCAAAGATTTCTTTTTCTTATTATTATTATTATTATTATTATTATTATTATTATTATTATTATCGATTTGCACCACTTAATATCATCAAATCAGTAGAAATGTACCTAGAGACTAATCTGCGGTTGGGCTGGGATTTCCGAAAAAATTCCTATCGACCCTCCCAACCTGAGGATCGGTCCTGGGGTCACCCATCTGAGAGTATGGTAAGGAAACGACTAGGTCAACTTCAGATTAGTTATTATTATTAGATTTGATAATTCAAGATTATTCATTAATCCAATTGATGTGAAATTTAACAAAGCTCACTTGCATTAAACTCATATCTCTTGTTGACCGCTGGCTTTGATAGCAATAACTCTTCCAATGTGAGGTTTTACGGACATTTTTTTTTATTTCTTTGAAATTGAAATTGGCCCATAAACCCATACAAATGAATAAAAATTGGCGACTTGCAACCGACCTTTTTTTTTTTTAATATTAAAAGATCAATAAAATTGAATAAGGGGCTTGGCCCGTGTCACCGTTCTCGGCCTGAAATCAACATGCCGTGCGTTCAATTCTCATCACCGAGACTCCCTTTGTCCATTTATTCTTTTCTTCATTCTATCTCCTTTTAAGTTTACGTGTCTCTTTTGTTCACTGAAAAAAACAATAAAGCATATTCGATGTGTTTTTTGTGGTGGTTTTCTTTAAAGAAATTAATAATTAATATTGTCGGACAATTGAAACCGACACGCTTCAATTATATCTATCCCCGGACCTATGTTAAATTATAGAGTGCCAATAATTGCAAAATAATGTTGTTATGACACGACCAGCTAGCACCCCATATAGTCGATTAGGGAAATTCCGTGGATCCCAGCGTAGTGACCTTCCCTTTCCGTCCATTGGGCGGTGGCCGGCCGTCATTGACAGATATGACAGTCATTGACACGTGATATGACCGCTTCATAGAAAAATTTCTCGGATCAGTCCCTCTCACTATTTTCAGACCAAGAGAAAGAGGCTCAAGAAAAATATATAATTAGAAAAATAGGTAAAGTTATAATTATGATTTTAGATAACAATTATAATTTTAAGAGTAATATTATAATTTCTCTCTAATTTTCATTTTTATTATTGATTAAAAATTTATTCACCAAACATATTTTTAAAAGTTCAAAGAAAATCAAATAACTCACCTATTCCTTAAAGTAACGGAAATATAGACTTTTGTAATCGCAGGAGGATAAATATATTAAATTAATGTAATTAATAATAATTATAGTAATTACTTGAATTTTTAACATATCTTTTTTTATTTATTATAATTTGTTATATTTTATTAAGTTAATCAAGAAGGTTCTGATTAGCTGACAAATTTTATCCGCTTAAGCTAATAATTGGTCAAAAAATCAGGATATTATTTTTAATTTAACCCTATCCAATCGAGCGGGCCCAGATAGGGATAAACGGAAGGCAACGATTACACTTTCATTCACGTTTTTGTCCTTTTTTTTTTGTGTTACGAAGGATTAATTGATATCTTTCGTTTTATTTTTAAGATAATAATTTAAAAAATATAAAATCTCAGTAGATGATCAAATTATATTATAAACTTTAAGATTTACTTGTAAAAGAATACGAAGATAAAAGAACGCACTGAATTTTTATTTGAAAAATAAAAGAACGCACTCAATATTAATATCTAACCTTGTGATCTGGAGGTCCTGAATTCGATCTCATTAGTGTGATTCCCCATACCCCTTTTATCTCATCTTTCTTCTACCATTTCTAGGCATATATGCCTCCTCTGTACACCTAAAAAAAGAACACGCAGAATCTTATTGACAAGACTCGAATCCTGACTCACAATGACGTGGTGGGTAAGAACCAATTAAATTACTTTTATTAGTAATGATTAAGACAATTGTTCAATTAATTAATATTAATATGTTTCTTTGTCATAATTTGACTGATGTTTCCTCGTGTCATAACTCAGCTATAGAAGAGAGAAGAAGGAAGAGAGAAAGAGAAGGAAGAGAGGAACAAGGGTGGAAGGGAGGAAATTGGGATCTCGAGATTTTCTGTTCATCTCCTCCATTTATCATTACGAGCTTTTATAATATAGTCTTCAACGACTCTTACAACCTCCCAACTTCTTGACAGCGGAAGAACTCAATCTTACAAGAAAGTCCCCCGACTTTTCTTTTATTCCTATTTGTCCCAAATACAATTTGACATGTATTTGTTATTGCACTAAATTTCCTGAAAAATAAAAACACAGTAAAAAATTTATTAAGAATGTCAAATTTATCCGGAATTAAGCTGATAAGCGTCAAGATAGAAGTCTTAATTAATTTACTCATGTAAAAGTAAAATAGTTGCATCACGCAAAAATTACACCGAGCCAAGACCAAGCTTTTCAGACGGTAGATTTGGCGGTCGGACTTTTGACTTTTTCTCCTTTGACAAGTTTTTAGTGACAGGGTAAGGCTTAAGAAGAAGAACACGCAACGAAGAATTCCACGCCGCGTGGAGCCGTTGACTTCTTGACGCGTCCAGTTGAAAGAAACCTACTTGACTTTCTGCGGTTCGGTTGACCAAACCGAGGAACGCTCGCATGTCTCGTAAAGTTGAGGTCTGGACTTTGGGCCTGTGAAGCAGAAAGCTTCCTACGGGCCGAGCCAATTCTTAAGAGCCCAACAAGTTTTGGAGTAGGGAGTGATTTTGGTTGCAAGGGCAAGGGGGTGGCAATGGAGTGAAAATGAATGAGTTTGATAGAATAAAATGTATTCGGAAATGCCATTTCTAGGGGCAGATAATCGCGATCAGCGTATTCTGAGACTCGTACACGTCTGATATCACCATAGCCGATTTACCAGTAATTTATATAATTTGCTTTCTAGCATGACCATTGCACTTTTGCTTGCTCTCAGTTCAACATGGTTGGAAACGTTTCCTTTTTTTTTTTTTTTGTGATGGGGAGTTTAGTCTCCTTGGATCTCACAAGCACCTCACTGTAACGAGGACCGTTTGTTTCCACACTACTTAGGAGCATATGTGAGTGGCTTCTGAGAGCCCACTCTAGGTGGGATCGAGCCATCGAACCAAGCGGCGGGCTTTTGCAAGGTTTCGACGGGCACTCTAACCATCAAGCAAACTCCACATAAGTTAATCATTCCATTTTGCTTGGTTGATCCTTAACTCATGTCCCTAAATTCTTCACCCACAAGGAGAATCAATCGACTTTGCATGCTTTTTGAATCACTCGAAGGGATATCTAACTCTTGTATTTAATTCTCGCCAGCAAATTACTACCTCCCCTCTTGAGGAGAGATTTTTCCGTATAACGGGTGTATCACATGACAGTTCTTATATAATATCATAAGCTAATAATATTCAACTATTTTTTAATAAAATTTTAAAATAAATATAAAGAACAACCTATATATAGCTAAATCTGATTGGTTTATGATATCAAGTAAATACTATCACGTAATATGACCGTTATATGCAACACTTTCTACCAAATGAGATGACCTGCAACTTGCTCGTTCATGGGAGGCAGGCAAGAGTGTAAGGAGTTACTTACTTCGTTCCTTTATGGATTTGGAACCAGGTCTGGGTCGTAGTATTCTTAATTATCAATGTTCTAAAATGAGTATCTCGGCTCGATTCTCATTACCAGGATGTGCCATGTCTAATATAGCGGTCGACTCAGGTAAGTCTACGAGCAATACGGATGGAGGTGGTTGCCTGTGAGGGATATCGACTCGATTGAGCTTGAGAGGAGTACTGTCCCATTGTGAGGCTGCACAAAAACCGACTCGGGTGAAAGTGTGAGGTATACCAACTGAAGGCGGTCGGTTGCCTACGAGGAACACAACTTAGGTGGTCGGCTATGAGGTATTCAATTCCGGGTCCGGAAAGGAACGTGGACCTTGAGATTCTTATAAGATGCAACAACATCTCTTCCCTTTAGAATGAGTGTTTTCAAGGACAAAACCGGATATTGCACTCTAAGTCAACAATACTTCTTACAGATCTTCTTACATTCGACGATGCTTTCAAGACCGTCCACGCCTTCTAATCTTTTGGATTGCTTTGTGCTTTCCTAATCAAGTTTAGGTTTCCACCCAATCCAAAATAGAAAATGTGGAATTAAGAAAGGATATCCAAAACCAGAAGTAGATTATATTGGTAACTGATAATTGTACACGTGCTGATTAAAAACATATTTCTACACCGACGTGAGTTGGTTCAAGTGACTCAGCAATTGGTCCTCTTAGCCAAAAGTTCTCAAGTTCGTTTCATTGTGTATATAGAAAACTCATGTTGGTAGAGTTTTACCCCTTATAATCGGTCAATTTGACTCAAATTGAATTAATTAGAGGCTGATAATACGTTTGAATTCAAGCGGTGTACATCGGAAAAAAAAAAAGGCTTCTACTTGTTTATTTGTTTTACTTATAAATGGAGAAGGCTTCTCAGTAGCATAGCTTGATGCACTAATGAATGCAAACTGATAAAGTTAATCCATCGTTCACAAAAGCAAAAAGTTTAGTGAAGTAATATCACTGTCAACTTAAAGGTTTTGAGTTCAATTCTCATCAATAAAATTTGCATTTTTCTGTTGTCTCCCTCTTCCTTTGATCACCCTCTCTTACCCTGTTAAAAATGTCATTTTTTTTTCATAACCAAGGTATTTGAGTGCTTTCTGGACCCAATTAACGGTGGTTGCAACACCTCCTCTTCGGGTACATGCGATAGCCAGCAAACCACGTGTAATGGGTAAATCAGACGAACCTGACAGGCTCAAGATGCTGAAAGCCCCACCCACGGAGGAACATCCCTCTTGGGATTCGAATCTAAGACGTCCCAGCGCCTGACCAGTGGGGCTGCACCCGTGGACTTATAAATGCCCTCAATTTTCAGTGAAATCACGACTTTATTTTATTGGTTGAAACTAAATAACCCAGTTTAAAAACGTGCATAGTTTGAAAAGAAAAAAAGACTTTAGTGTATTAGTACTATCGTCGATTTAACATTAAAAGATTCCGAATTCATTTTTCATCACTGGATTTCCTGTACCCGTTTATTCTATCTTCCTTTTATCTCATTCTACACTTATGTACCTTCTTGAACACTAAAAAAAAAATAAAAAACATTCACCGTTTGCTTGGAGAGATTGGCATGCAAAACTTGAACTCAAAAACCTCTCAATTATTGATGGAGAACAATCTCTCTTCACCAGGTCAGCTTTCTCGAAATCTAAGTTGTATTATAATAAAATCTACAGGTCGTGGCATCCTGATCATCAATCTGATCTATCTGGAGCATATGACAGAATCAATTAATTCAGTGAAAAAACGAAAATAGATAAAAAAAAAATAAACAGTGGATTCAATTGTCGGGCACGTAACTTCTTTTCCTAAGAGCGACATATCCCTGCAACTTTATTCAAAGCGCCATTCGACCTTTTTGTCAGGGGTCAGAGACCAAAACAATAACACAATTATCAATAAAACAACTAAAAATAAAATCGAGATAATTTGACACACCTTTCCTCTTGGTAGACCGATTGGATTCGAACCGGTTTAGTCGGGTTAATTGGATCCCTGAATATCAGATATCGAAAAAGAAATTAAAAGCCAAAGCTGGGCCTGGCCTTGCAATTGCATTGCATGTTATCCCTACAGCTAAGCTTCTTTGCAAGGAACCTGACCCTTCTATGTCACCTTCGACCAAACTCGTACTGTTATCGATAGAGAAAACTACTATTAATTGACATCGATCGGTACGAATAATAATGCAACGGTCCCACACCCTGAACACTTATAACGTACCGATTCATCTCCTTCTGTCGTTTTTTTCAAGTGGTGGCCTAACTCGATATCCCTTGGACCACGTCCACAGGAACTGGATGCTGTTACCATCCTAGTTCAGGTCAATAACATCGAACCGTACGAACAACATGACCCTGGATGGTTGTTCTTCTTGACCGGGAAGAAATGCCCGTACAAAGATCCCCGGGCACATTTCACGTGGGTGGATCAAGACGAGAATTAATCGGGTCAGATATTTCACGTAAAACTACGAGGCGGGATTGTGGTACTTGCACGATTCGAATTTAATCGGTCCCATGTACATTCAAATGGTTTCAGAATTTCAGAATTGTGGGGGGATCACCCGGTCACTACATCGGGCCCGGAGAGTTCTGATGTCTCTTAATCCGTTGTTGATCATCAGTGGTCATTCAAGCCCTCATGTGGAATTGGTACCCTTTGGACCAGTCCAAAACAAATATTGCCACAGCAAAGTATGGTGTTGGAACAGACTTGGATAGATACGGTCATCATTTTTTTTTTTCAATGTGCAATATCTGATATTTAAAAACTCAATGTGTCCCGGCTTTTTTAAGTTCTTACTGGGTCGGTCCAATACTCCAGGCAAAACTCTTTCAATTATGAAATTTATTAATTCACAAGACTAGATTTTGAGACTTTTTAGGAGAAGAGGTGTGAAATCATTTCAAATCAATATGTATCTGTATTAATTGTATACGTAAGATTTACTGATCTCAAGAGTACCAAAACCAGTTCGTTTCAATAATGAACCCACTGTACTGCTAATGGCATCAGAGTTCATTCTAACCCACAATCATAAGGATCAAGGGTAGTTTAGGGTTTCCAGGTGGTCTGCGAGCCTGAATAGGTGGGGTATAGTTTAGACCTGGTCAAGAGTAGCAGGGAAAAGTATTACGACCCAATGCAAGAGCTTGCCATAACGCTTGGCTTTAAAGGAGTTTGTCACGATTCACAGGTGATCTTATTTCGTCACACAACATGAAAAAGATGCTAATCAAATTGAAATGGCAAATAAATGTGTTATTCACCTATAACTATTTCTAGGCAGTGCAATTTAACTGGTGCATTATCATCTTATCATTATGAGATAGGTCCATTTAACTTTTTTCGGCAAATATGGCCATCAATCACCAAGAGCAATTGCCTTAGTGATTCAAGACTGACTCCCACTACGTAGTTGTGAGGTCAAGGTCACATGTTCAAATCCTTTTTTTAAGTAAAATTAATACAAAGGACTCTTGAGTTTGACCCTAACGGATACTGGTTTCTTATATTATACTTAATTTTTAGTGGCGCTCCTTTAATAGGCCCAATATCAATACTGGTTGTTTAGTTCGTCTGATATGTTTGCGATTAAACACGAAAGTTTGAACATTACGAAATAGGGGTAGATAGGGCGTCACTGCTGTTACCCTCATTTTTCTTGGAAAAAAGAAGATGAAAGTTACTTATCTCCTTGTCCTTCTCTTCCATAGATAAGCAATCTACTGTCAACTTATTTTGTGATGGTCCGGTCCCCTGGGGCTTAAATCGAACTTGCAGTTCATCCTTAGGCCGGTCCGAGCTGGTCATCTACGTCGAGCTTAGAGCATTTATAGGTTATGGGTACAGAGGAACAATAAATAGAAGTGAGTCAAATTTTTGAAAGAGGTGAGACATGCCATATGATGGATATGAAGGCGAATATCAAGATTCATGTGATATAATATTATAAGAAAAGGGAAGAAGTGGAAAACAAGTTGAAAGACTTGGAGGAAAGGTTGGCAGTGTAAAAGAAAGGTAGGTAGGGAAAGTGGCAAGTTGCAGTAATATCATAATTGATCTGAATTAATTATGGATTTAAATTTCGCTAATATCATTATCCGAGTTTTTTTTTTATGTTCTCTTCCTCCTATACTCATTTAATACATGGTATTTCTTTATTATCGAAAAAAGAAAGGTAAATACACTTTTAGTAGGCTGATCCAATTTGAACATGAATTAATAAGAGTATAGTGGATTTCTGATATCAGACGATGCACAGGAAACGAAGCGAGGGTTAGTGGAGGAGATATAAAATAAATTTAAAAATCTAGAACTACTTATAACTTTTTATTTCTTGTTCCTCCGACTTCTTTTTAAACTCACAAGTTTTCAGGGTGATCGAAAAAGAATAGTGCGAGAAATATTTGTTTAGGAAAATTCTAAGGCGAGTTGACCCAACCGTAAACCATTAAAAAATTATTGGTACTTTACTTTATTTTAAAAACTAACCGTAAAATACTAGTATTTCCTCGTAATATTTTACTGTGAATTCAACTCATAAGAATATCTCATTTGTTTATCAGCCTTCCATTGAGATAATAATTAAAATGCTACGCTTGAGATTGTGGACCTGGTCAAATCTTTTAAAGACGGGTAGTCATGTCAGGTGCCATGGAAATAGACAGAAAAATTGGTTTAAAGGGTGAAAGAATGGAGAAATTTTGGACCTTACTTTATGCATTTTTTTTCCTATTATAAAGGGACCCGCAAGCTTACAAAAATAATTAAAAAAATAAAATAAAGAGAAATAGAGAGTTCTATTGATTAGAATTTGATTCAGAACCTTTAAATTTCAGGTTAGTAACTTGCGACTGCACTTGTTTTAACGCACTTTATAGAGATGATGTAGAGGAAGTTAGCCCTAGCACGGTTATATAAATTGCAGACTCAGAAACAAAAAACTCGGACTTTGTCCTAGCAAATGCCTTGTGCCACGCGCCTTTGTTTCTTATTTCTCTAAATTACTTCTCTTGTAGTCGAAAAATACAGATTACGCATTCCAAGATTTCCATTATATGAAAGAACAATGCTAGAAGATAGAAAAATGTGCACTGGTTAGGATGATTTTCCTTGTCCATTTTATCGTGCATAAAGAATGTGTTTTCAAATCCAACATTTTTTTTCCTTCACTTCTTTATAGAGAATATAGACAAATTTCATCTTTTCATAAAATCAGACAAATTCCAACAACATATTTTAATTGTTTTTCTTCAAGAATGAGAGCACAAAGTGGGTAAAACTGTCCCACTTTTCTTAAAATTCATTGTTGGATAACCTCAAATACTAGTTCAAGTAAACATGATGTATGTTTATTCTGCGAGAAAATTTATGAGATCGAAAATTCAATTTTCTCTTAAATGCGTAAGCCTTGGTCATGCCATCTCTACATATGTCCGAACCTGTATTTACGTGAAACCATTAATTTGTGAGATATTCATAAGCTCATGAATAATAAACTCCTCGTTATTAAAAAAATCATTGGCATGATTCTTAGTAAGAGGGAAATAAATGGTCAATCTCACCGTAGAGAGTGAATTTTAGAAGAAAGAATCTTTAAAAATTTATATGGCATCTGGGTTTATATTTATGTTTCTTTGTCAAGTCATGATAACGTGATAAAATTAGTTAAGAGACATTTATTTGATGATTAAGATATTAATTTATGAGTAAAAGGACTTGATACAAAGAGTACTGCTTTCGATTTTAAACCAAGAGATCCTGCATTCAATTCTCACAAGTGAAATTTCATGTACCATCCCTATTTCTTCTATTTCCTTCTAAATTTTTGTATCTCATTGATGTAAAAATATATTGAATTTGTTTATGAATCATATTCGGATAATGAAGTTGATAGTGATGATCCGAGCTTATTTTTCTTTAAGTTGGTATTGGCTAGGGGTATAAACAAGCCGGACTATTGCAAATTCTGGTCCCTGCTCGAGTTTAGGCTAGCCTAATATTCCAAGTTCGAACTCGACTTGATCTAATAAATGAACGCTCGGGAGCCTGTAAGCCTAGTTGAGGAGGAGGACGTAAGGCGGGCACAGAGCGGATGTCTCAATTGCCGAGGATGAGGAGAAAAACTTATGATGATGGGAGAGGAATGGTCTAATATCTTTTTATTTTCCTGGAAATAATAATCAGGATTACATATATAATAAAAAGCTAGTTCAGATTTGAGAATCTCACGAGCCAAATATTATTAGCTTCTCCTCTGCTCGGGTCATTTAGCTAGCGAGCTGAAGCTTGGTCAGGCACGAGCTTATTAAAATCGAGCCAAATTCAAATTTTCACCGAACCGTCCGTAAACCATCTCATCTCATTATTCCAGTTTAGTACTCATTCAAGCTAGACCATTGTCAACTCAACGATAGCTAGTTTAACTGATATATTTATTCATTAGCCATCTTGAGGTGCTCGACTCCGCCCACATCAAAAGGGGATCATAGAATCCTCGCAAGAGGAATTGTAAAATCTCGTCATATCAGATCGAGAGCAATTCAAAGCGCACGAAAACCGGTATTTAATTTGTCGCCGGTCAAGGTCAGATGCACATCATCCAATCCATGTTCGCCTAGGACACCTTTGGAAAAGGGAGAGACAATCTTCTGACTCATCTCGACATATTCATAGACTCAGTCTTCGTTTTTTTAATTAGCATGTACGATTTCTTAAAACAGGAAATCTGATTAAAAAACTGAAATTAATTAAATAATTGAAAATGTTGCTTGTTAAGCGGAAAGAGCCAATATTATTAAATATAGCTTATTATAATTTAATTTATTTAAAATTCATTCATTTACAGTAGTAATCAAAGCATAATCAGTTGTCATTAGTATAATATGTCAATATTCTATTTTTAATTTTACAATTTCAAATTATTCATTAAAAAAATGTAACAGATTTTTGCTATTAACATAAGATTTTACTGTTTAAAATCGTAAATATGAAGTGAGAGAAAAACAATTGAAATTATTATTTCACCCCTAATTTAAAAATTATATGCATGTCATACATATTGATATGTAAATTACATCAAGCCAGCTATAAAAAATAAAAAAGATGCTAAACATCTCAAACATTTGCGTATAATAGTATAGATATACCGACGCGGGTTTCTATCGAGTAAAATATCATATTTAAATCTTCCAAATATAAAAAAAATCTACGATCGAAAAGAGTCAATTTGATTAGAATCCGAATTTATCAAAATTCACAGAACTTCTGAATATACAATGACATACCTCGATGAAAAAATGTAATTAAATATAAATTTATCCACATGGGAAAAGAAATAAAAAAACAAGAGAATGAGGAAGCTTAGGGCTTTTTAACACGTCAACAACGTGCCTCATTAAAGATAGACACTCTCATTGTGTCTCACTTAGTCTCTCTTCGTAATCAGCATCTTAGGTTTGTGGCTTTACTGTTCCCCCCTTTGTCGACCAAAACAAGCACATGAATTAAAAGCCTCGTTAAATAAAATAAGACAACTTATTGCTTTGCTGACATAAACATATTTCATGCTACATAATTAGTCAAACTCCACTTCATTTAAAGGGCACCCTTCAAATAGTTTTCCTCGATATATCAACCGTAGATCAATTGGTTAAGATGATTTGATATATCTTTTTAATTTTGGATATAAACTTTGTGGCTGGAGAAAATTTATAACAGCGACAACTCTACCCATTAACGAGCTGACCAAAGCTCGAAACTGTACCATTGGGGATCGTATGATTTCTGAATATTAATTGATGCACGCTGAAAAATAAGGAAAATGGGTGAAAGGAACTAAACTCCTTTTTAAATAAATTCGGGAAGAGAAATCGTATAGGCCGATTGAGATTGTTTGACATCTTTTTTCTTGAGTTGGGTCTTTTGTTCGAGTATTTTTATTAGAAAAGTTGAATTTGAAAGAGTTTCACTTCTTAATGGACAAATTCAGCTGAAACCTGAATAGATTATGAAAAATTAGATTTATGGATTTTTTTTGCTGAGTAATATCATAATATATTAATAATAAAATAGTCCACACTGAGGAAAAAAAAAATTAGGGTTTTGGGAGTAGAGCATTTCCGAGCGCAACAAAAGAGCTCTGCTCCTCTTCTTCCATCAAAATTAAACCCTGAGATATAACTAATCTACTCATTCTAACTAAGGGGTCAGCAGCCCCATTCAGTTCTATGCCAATCCATAAGCACTCCCAGTAATCAAATCCCGGCAGGTAATGTTGGATGTCGAGGACAATATTCTTGATCTCCCACTGTATTTGTTCCTCACTGTTAACTGCACCAGTTAGGGTTAGGGAGTCGGATGGGAGTCTGCCTTTCAGTTAGATTTATGGATTTAGTTACGGTAAAATGAGAAAGATAAGAGTAAAAGAATGAGTTAATGGGAACGGAATGAAATAACTTAAACATATACAAAATTAGTGAAATTCACAAAACATATCACATGTTTTCTCGAGTATAAAAATGTGACTGGTCAGTGCCTCTCTAATGTAACCTTTTAGATTGGATATGAATTTAACGTTGTATAAAACCGGTGAAACCTTAATATGCTATGTAATGGGTCACCTTGTACACGTAGCCCTTGTCAAATTCAAGTATACCACCAGTTGAATCTCACCGACGGAATTCCTTGTACTTTCATACATCTTCTATGCCCATGGGACAGTTCCTTTGTTATCGAAAAACCATTTCGAACTAGATCGATCAAACCAAACTAATATTCTCCTTAGTTTAGCTTGGGATATCAAGTATGAACAGTATCCACTTTACCTCAAAAAATTAGAATGATTCTGATTTGGTGGACTGATTAACCATTTAATACAAAATAAATATAGTTTAATCAATAAAACGTAATTGATGCCATTCAATTTCTAATAACCAAACCAAACTATTAAAAACTGAATTTTATTTTGAGAATTTATTTTTATGTTATCATTTAGGAAAATAGTTCGGCACTTGGTTAACCATAATTAACTGAACCAACCTTAATCAAATAATTAATCAAATCACCTTTCGACAGAAAACCGTACCACTAGAAAACCGATTTCAATGATTCAGCTATTTTTTTGTTCGGTTCGGTTTTTTAAACACCCTCGAAAATGGAATGCCTCCGTCCCTGGCTTCTGATAAATTCTCAACACGTGGCGTGAGAAAATACGAATTAAAATGTGACAAGTGAGCAAATTAATATTAATCACCCTAATAGTTACCATAATTATTACTGATCACTGTAATTTAATTGATTTTTCCTTACAATATTATTAAAAGATAGGATCATCCAAGATTTTTCGAGTATTCCTCTTCTTATATTGCTCCACTTGCAAAAAAGATTGATTTAACTTAAAGAAGGAAAATCAATTTTTTTTTTCCATATTCAAACTCATCAGGCTATGATACTATGCAGTTGTAAAGTTTTATTAAGTGTATGAGCAATCCGATAAAATGGTCAAAAAGGGCAGAACAGCCAGAGACGACATTTACCAAGAATGTTTTGATTTCTAATCATTACCTTAGGTCCCCTTTTTAGCGACGTGAAACACACAGTGTCAGTCAATTTTATTTGATCTTTCTTGACCCTAAAATTGAAATTAATCGCAAATACTTAACAATTTTGGCAAAGATATATATTTTGTGAAATCCTTTAAATTAGGTGTAAAATAGTAATTTTAATTATTTTTTCTCACTCCACGTCTATAAATTTAACAGTAAAGATTTATCACTTTTTTGGACAAATGATTTAAAATAGTAAACATGAAAAGGTACAATTAACATAATATACTGATGATAACTGAGAATGTTTTGCCCACCACTGTAAGTTAACGAATTTTAAGTGAATTAAATTACAATATGTTATAAAAAATGATCTAACTATATGGGTCCGTCCAAATATTCCACATCTGTATATTTTGTCTTTTTGTGTGTAGCACGGGTCCATTTCTATTTTATATATATATATATATAGTGAGTACCCGATTTATTGATAAAGTGGAGATTGTGCGGACACAAGGAAAAAAAAAGGAAGAAGAAAGAAAGACTTGAATATGGAGTAGTTGAAGGCATGTACTTCTAATTGACCTTTTTTTTACAAGTGATATCTAGAAAATTAACATGCCCTAAATTAGTAAGTTTGAATCGGGTGAATTTAATAGATAAAATTTTTCTAATTATGAATTTTCTTCATTCACAGAACTTGAAATCGAGATCTTACTCACCGTAAAGATACACCAGACTATCCTAGCCGACCCATGTTGGTATTCTTACATTTTCTAGCCAGTTATTTGAAGTGGCAAATAAATGAGGTGGAAAGTCATTTAAATTATGTTTGATACACATAAATTGAAAAAAAAAAAGGAATGGAACTATTTTCTATATTTTATTACAGTTTACTTCCTAATTTTTATGCTTTTTATTTGCACAATAAAGAGAAACAAACGAGCATATAATTTTCAAAGTGAGAATAAAACTCGGAACTTTTTGACTATGAGCTGGAGTTTTATACCGCTGTACTAAATCATTAATTGAAGCCACCTCATGGTTTCGTATCTTACATTTATTTACCGACAGTAATAAGACTGGAGTTAAAAACTAAAAGTAAATGATGAGTTTTTATACCGTATCATCGTCGCCGAATTATAACCAAGCGATCACAAATTCAATTCTCGTCATACTTCAGCTGCCCATTCTTCTCCGATCCTCCTTCAAGCTCATACGCCTTCATTGTAATAAGAAGAGAAGTTCAGAAGTATTAATATTCTATTAGATGGACTGTAAAAAATTTTTACAATCTAATCACTGAATTATTTTATCATTTAATATAAGATTTTATTGCAATAATATAAATAAATAAAATAATTTAATAACACGTAATTATTTTTCTTATCAACTTATAAATAAAATAACTTTATTATAAAATTTCTCAATAATAAAGTTTGTCATTCTCCTTATAAATTCACAGACTTTCATGCGCCTTTCTCTCAGTTCCACTCCTCACCCGAATCCTCTCTCTTTTTATCTCTCTCTCTACTGTTCTTCCTCTCTGTCATTAACCATCCAAAAATGGTCTCACTGGAGGCAATTCAATCAACTTCCAGATCCATTGACTCAGCCGGTGCAGCTCCAAGAATCTCATTCTCAGCCGACCACAGCGACACCTTCACCCCCACCACCACCACGGCCGCCTTCATCTCCATAGCCCCGAAGTTGTCTGCGCTCAGAGACCTCGACAGGGTGACCTCCGAATGGCCTGACCCCGAGAAACCGGAGTTCGAGTTCCTCTCGGCTCACTCCAGCCTCGACTCCAACATCCTCACCGCCGACGAGCTTTTCTCCGAGGGGAAGCTCCTCCCCTTCTGGCAGGCCCACCACTACGAGAACCGACCCGCCTGCATCGCTGCCCCCGGCACGAGGCCCGGCCCCGAGGGTGAGGAAGGGGGCGAGGCGGATGAGGGACGGGGACAGGCGGCCGGTCGGGCTGTCGAGGAGTACGGGGCCGGCCGGGCGGTGCCGGGGTGGTTCGTGGACGACGACCTGTCCCCGCGGCCGCCCAAGTGCACCGTCCTGTGGAAGGAGCTGCTCAGGCTGAGGAACCGGCCGCTCCCGGCTGACATGGCGGGTGGCCCGAACCACGAGAAGAAGGAACTGGGCTCAGCTAGCACCGGCGATCGAGACAGGGACGGGAACAAGAGGGTGAAGAAGGGGTTGGAGAGGACTCGGTCGGGTTCGCTTCGGATCCGACCAATGATCAACGTGCCGATCTGTAGCACAGTGAAGGGAAGTAGTAACTATGTGTTGCCTACTCCCCTGTTCCCTACAAAGAAGGGGAGGCTAGAGAGATGAAGATCACGAAATTTTTAGGTGAACCGAGCCGGTTTGAAGGGAAGCGAGGAGAGAGTCTTTTGTGTGACGGGTATATCGAGCTAATGGAGGTTAAACACGTCAATTGGTGCATGATCTATCAGATATTTATAATTATTTTTGTTGATGTATCACGCGATATATCCGTTATAAATAAAAAATTTTAAGAAGGAAGAGGTTATAGAAGTTTTATGCCAAATAAATGTGTAGAATTGTTTATACCATTGTTCATTCACATTATTCCATTTCCCTCTTCAACTGAGCTCTCTTGCAGGGCATTCCCAGCTTAGATTCCGACCGAGACGGATCTTCTGCAGTTTTGCTCATTGTTGTCAATAACTTTCTTGTTAGTCAGATCTCGGTTTTGTCTCTCAAAATATTGAGCGCCACGAGCTTTGTAGTATACCAAACCGACCAAGCACCGGAAGTAAGTCTTGGAAGGGTCATGAATTCTGATCTGTATGGATACCATTATGCTCTGCAGAAAAGCTATTCTGCTGTCATCTTTATTGACATCTATTGTTCCTCTGTCATTGTTACTCCCACGAGAATGCTTTTGTTTCATGGAAATCGTGTCTTTGACAACATATTCTGGGTAAATTCTGGGAAATGGAACATCGAACACAAGAAAATTCTCCAAAAGAAACACTTAAATGGGATAACTATATTGCAGAAGTTTAGGTTTGTTATTGCACAGAAGAGGCACGGGAAAAGAATATATGACACCTTTTACAGAACGAATGAATGTACAGAGAAATCAGCTTCAGAAGTATGCTATAACCTTAGTAGGCGGACCAAGGAAGAATTTAAACTCCAAAATGTTCGATGAGCTAAGCAACTCTCTAAGCTGGAATGATCAAAACCTCAGTGAAATCTGACCGACCAATCTTGCAGTAAAATCTGTGATTTACAGCAGCCCTATCGCTTCGTATTCTTCTCACCTTTTATTATCGTGAAGGTGGAGCAGCTGCGATATTGTTCCCAGAAACGCTGAAATGAAAAATGAAGATTTCGCTGTAGCAACACTCGATAAATGCAGACGATAATGTGCTCGTGTGGAGGTGAGAAACTTACTTGAGGTTCAGTCCAGGCTTTCTGAGAAGGGCATCCGGCACAGGGCCAGTCAAGTTATTGTTTTGCAAGAATCTGCAAAACGAAAGCAAAAAAGCCGAGACATGTGACAGATGAGCAAAATGAACAGGTCCCATTTTTCTTGCTCATAATTTTACAGGACACTGCATATTCATCAACATTTAATTCGATCCAGCCATCTGTTCGAGTTTGCTGTCATCTGATGTTTCTGTCTGCTATCTTTGTAGATAGACAAGACTTACAGGTACTTGACACAGTAAGGGAATGAGACTGGTGAAAACTTTTGCTTTTATCGGAGTCTGAAGTCGAGTCGTGGTAAATCAGAGGAGGGAAGTAGATGACGGTATTTTGGACTCGTAAGTTGAATCAAACAGATTAAACATGGGAAGAAAAATGAAGGAATAAGGGTGCTGGGAGCTCACAGTTCACGTAAGGTGCTGATGGATCCGAGGGACGAGGGAATCTGTCCGGTCAACTGGTTGTCGTTCAAATGCCTTCAGAGTAAAAGACGGAAGGTTGGATTACATCTTTGAAGAAATTATCAAACGATACATGACAATGGTGAAAAGAGAGAGCTTACAGTGTCTGCAGTCCCCTCAATGAACTGAGGTCAGGGATGGAACCTGATAGACGGTTGTTTCCAAGCGCTCTGTAAACAGAATGCAAAAGTTCGAATCAAAACCTTTGTATTGCCAAGAATCATTATGACGGTAGGAGTTCAGTTTCACCGCCTGACTTACATGCTAGTCAATGCAGTCAAATTAGCAATCGAATGGGATAGCGAGCCTGAGAGACCCATACCAGTCAGGTTACTGGGAGATGAGAGAGTAAAGGAGAAAAGTCAGTCGAGCAAAATTAATTTGGAGATAAATGATGTAATAGTATAAGAAGGGTTAGGTCGATATTGAACTCACAGAGCAACAACCCGAACACGGCGGCCTTCAGAGCAGGTAACTCCGGTCCATGGATAGCCCTGTGGCATGCAAGGATCGCCGCTCCAATCTTGTGGCGGGTTTTGGAAACTGTTCTTGACTCTTTCCAGAGTAATCACTGCCAAATCGTAGTCAGATCAGAACCAAGCGGTGCCTGGAGGAAACCTTAAAAGACATCGACCTCTAAAGGTTCATCGTTCGGCCATCTACATAAACCATTCTAAGAACAGAGGTGGCGTTTCAATTGGGTACTGTTAGTTGTTCATCAGAAACTACTCGACTCAATTTATCTGCATCTGTAAAACTCAGTGCTAGCTCAACAAAAACTAACAGCATTAGTTGGAACCTAATGGAATGTATCGAGCAGGAATAGTTCTAGAACATTTTGTACTAGTTAGATGCAAAATTTTCTTATTGTACCAATCTGAAACCAAGCAACAACATCTGCTACCATCGGTGCAATTTCCCCGTAACTGAGTATGTTAACTACAGTCTACAATAAGAGATTATCAAGAAGCATACCATCTTTAGTGTGAGTTCTCCTTCCAAGTTGCAGCACCTGGAAAATCTCCCCCGCATTGATCAGAGGCCCCAGCACCGAACCCGTGGAAGGTGCAACTTTCAATCTCATAAAGCCGCTCAGAGGCCATTGAGACGTAAACACGACCACGCCAGCAGAAGTAACATTCAAGCTGCTGCAATAGGGCACGCCATTTATGGTGATATCAACAGTTCTTCTCGGTCCTGCATCTGGAGATGATTCGATGTCATCCGCGAAATAAAGCGCAATGTAGTATGTCGTGTTTTCAAGGGAAAAGGGAGGCCACTGGAACTCCATTGGTTTGTTCGGAGGTGTTGTTAGCTGCGTCTCGAAGACCTTCCGTGGAGGAAGATTCCAGAACCCGGAAATGGAAATGTTGTTGTATGTTCTGGTGGAGTAGTTTTGCCCAAAAGGATGCCAAAACCGGTCAAACTGATCATCAGGATATCTGAAGATTCCAAAAAGGTTTGATCAGGCAAAGAATACAAGGGAAGATGAAAAACTTTTGACTCTTTGCATCAAGACTCGAATTATATGAAACAAATGTGCACAGGATGAACCGATAAAATGACTCCAATAAACTAGGTAAACTACAATAAATCGGGGGAGAATTTTCCAGGCAAAGGAATCCTCTATCTATGTATCCAGGTATCTACCGCACAACACAAAATCATCAAGGAAATCCCAAATTCTGTGCAACCTGAACTATGAATCCCACATTGATGCAAATTTGCCACTCCTAACGTGCATAAAAAGGATGGACCGAATTAGAATACGAGCGTGACCCAGGAGCAGATCGAAATCCAATCCAGCAAAAATATGAGCAAGGTGATACTATACAGCAATACGACAAAATCCATCATTAAACTAGCTGAACTCCGTACCGGATGACCGTCTGGCGTGACCCGAAACCGTGCCTAGCGACCAGACTCAGCGAGTAGTTCTTGAAATCGGTCGAATTGTATAGAGAATCCCCGAGCTTGATGAACTCCAGGGCCGAGATGAACGGGTCCGAGTCAGTGTACGAATTAGCCCCGAGGCAGAAGCTCATGGTCTTCCCTTGAGCCAGGAAGACTCCCTCATAGTAAGAGAGATTCCCGTTGGCATAATCCTCCGTGGTATTGACCCGGCTCCACAGCGTCCCGTCCACCATCTGATCGAAGATCGGCGGCGTAGGTCGGCCGTCGTTGACCCCGCCGTAGAAGTAGGTTGACCTGACCATGTACTTGGCCCCTCGGGTTGCGTTGACAGTGTAGCAGAACTTGCGGTGGAGATTGCCCCGGAGGGGGAACGATCGGACTGTGGAGAGAATCCCTAGGAGGGTCGGGACCGTTACGGTCCTTGGGACGCCGGCGGAGGTGAAACCCACATCGGGCAGCCATTGGCGGTCGTCTACGAGGGACGCCGACGCGGCGCCGCAGTCGATCAGAGTCCCTGCAAAGCCCGCAAAGCCCCTAGTTAGCTAGAATTCACAGCAAGTAATCCGAGTCCTAAGGCTACCAATCTATACCCGACAATCGAGGTTTTTCAAGAATCTTTCTCGACCCGACAATAAGCCCGAATTCGATTGTTCAGATTGACCCAGAAAAGCTCCGAGCAAGGAGGGTCGAGCTTTTACCTTCGGGGGGTTGAGGTTGTGAGAGGGAGAGGGAGAAGAAAGCCAGGGGCAGGAGGAGGATAAAGATGAGGAAGTGATGGAGAGAAGCCATGGCTGACATTTACTTGGGGAGGCGGTGGTGGAGAGGAAGGAGGAGGAGGAGGAGGAGGAGGACGGAGGTTAAAGGGGTGAGAACGAGAGTGGAGGTGCAGTTGTGGAGTTGAACCGGTCATGGTTGGGGAGATGTGCAAGTAAAGAATAGGATTATTGAGTGAGGAGAAGGGGTGGAGTTGGAGAGGAGACGACGAAAGGAATAATACTAAAATGGATTTTGTTGTGTGATGTGCTGTGGTGGTGATGGAGCAAACGCGGGAAGACTCGGACAAGACGGCCCGGTCAGAGGGCGGCAGTTGGGAATTGCGGTGGTTGTTGGTCGGGTCGGGGCCAAGAACACGTCGGGCCTCAACCTCCAATGGGATTTTCACAGGGGGTGGATTGATATCCATGAGTATTGGAAAAGGTAACAGGGATTAGTTTCACTGTGAATTCCCTAATTTACCATAAAAACTGAATACTGAAAAAGGGTATCGAAAGTCTGAGACGGATTCGCTGATAAACTGACAACATATAATATGTCAGGTTTAAGGTTCGACTCTCCCCAGGTCCCATGTCAAATAATACATTATTCAGTGAATTAGTCGATTGTTGAAGTACTAGATATTATCAATATAAAAAATGAAAAAGAATGTCAGAATTAAGATGGATTCACCTTTTCGTCCTTTGTGGCAACAACTTTTATTTTAAAACACAAATATATAATTGAATAATCAGTATTAATATTGACATATTAATGTAATACCACCCATGACTGTGAAGGTCTAGTTAAGACTTTTTGAAAAATATATATGTATATAAACATATGGTTTAATCAAATAAATGTAATTGTTCAGAATTTATTCAATTGATCATATACCATTAAAAATTTCGGAAATTGTGCATTTCACTTTGACATGTCATTTTTTTATTTTATAACCATTTAGAAAACAAGTTCGGTTCTCTTAACCATAATTAAGAGAACCAATTTTTCTTTTACATAATTATACTTACACATATAATATTATACTTTAATATAATTTTTGACTAGGTCCCCGAATTTTTCAGTATGATTTTTTTCACCTTACAAAACTGTCCTAAATTTTATCTTAAGATCCATAAATTCGATTTTTTTTTAATTTTTTGATTTTTTTTAATCTAAACCCTATAGAGTGTATTGCAACTTGTACATTGGGCACATCCATACCTATATCTTTAATCTAAAGGAGAATGTCATTGCGGTGCTCACAGCCTTCCATGTCACCCAAATACTATTTGCCCTTTACCATTTTTTTACCAGACCTCGGCCTTTTTTTTGGGCCAAAGACCTTTACTTTTTAGCTCTTCTCCTTTCCACGTAGCATTTTGGGTTTTCTTAGGGGTCTTCTAGAATTTCCTTCCTTCGCTTTGACAGATCGGTGCCCTAGGTTTCAGAATTTGGTCAGATTGGTCTTGGGCTGTTGGGCCTTCAAATGCTGTCTGCGAGCGTCATATCTTGCTGCTCTGGCTTCAATAGTTCCTCATGGAACACCCATTTTTTTCTCCACGATGGATCCTGATATTTCACCGTGGTTTCGTCCGTTGCCTTACCGTTTCTCTGCTCTATCGGTCGGTGATAGGTTGCCGACAATATTGGGGTTCTTATTCTATTTTCAGTGGGAAGAGGGTGTTGCGGTTTGGTGAGCCTCGAACGCTGGTCCCTCCTTTGATATTGGATCAGTTCTTACGATGCAAAGAATTCTCCTTTCACTGATTTTCCACCATTTTGTTAGATCCTGCTGCTCATGGATTGATTGCCTTTATAAAAATGTTTGCTACTCATTTTTGAGAATTGGAGAAAAAAGGAATGTTTCCTGATGGTCCCTCCTAGGGATTGCCACTGTATATTATGTTACGATCCAAAGTTTATTTTTTGTAAGCAATTCATGTTTGCAACTCTAAATATCTATTATTTGCAATAACACATTCTGTTTCTTTATTTTTTGGGGGAAGCATTGTAAATCAGTGACATTACCACTTAAAAAGTTGAGGCAATGTTCAAACATCGATGTTCATTTTTCTTATGTTCTTCATTAGGCCAATGTGCCTTTTTTGATTTGACATTTTCGAATGTCTTATGTAATTCGTGGCTTGGTTGCATCGGTTTGTTACTTTGAAGAAATGCGGAGTAAGTAGTTGATGAAATATTTATGAGTATTACCCAAAAAAATTGTTGTGTAAAAATATTTTATTTAATTATTGCTGGAACTTTTATATTCATCCTCTTATACTAAAGATTATCATTTTGAAAAAGGTTTTTGTTTGATTTCCTCAGTTAGGGATAGATTGGCAGCTTTACATATAGTCAGTTTATCCTTGGTTTGTTCTCAGTTTTACATTTTTTAATCTTGGTTGTCTGTCTACTCTTATTTATTACAGGTCAACAGGCTGTTGTAGCTCTTAATATATTATTTCTGTATTGTTCAGGGGATGACGAGCATGTTTCAGGAGAATAGGCGTTGGAGAAGAGCTATTCTGTTGCAAAGAAGAGCTGAGAGGTTTATTGGATCTGGTTAGTCCTGAGCTGAATGGTCAATTCTGTCATTTTGATGGTGTTTTTAAGTGTATTTCAATAATGGTTCCCTCATTGTGTAGACTCAAAGAGAGTCAGGTCGATGTGTGGCAATCACGGGAGTTGAGCCATCCCCCGCGAAGATCAGGTGGTTTTGTAAGGCGATGTTGTTCAGCCTTCAATTTTGGGTATACAGATAAGTTTTATTTCATGTTTCCATATTCAAGATTGCATATGCTTTTCTCTATAGTTTTTTCTCTGTCTTACTGTTTCTATCGCTTTGTTGAAATTTTGTGATATTTGTTCATAATATTTTGAAAATAATGTCTGAACCTTTTATTTCTATCCTTTTTTTTTTTTAATATTTCCAAAGGATATGAGAAGAGAGAGTTTTAATTTACACTTTGGTTGAATGGTTTTATCATCTCAATCATGTACCATAAAATTTTTTGCAAGGTGACATTTTAGTTTTCTCATTCGCATGACTGATGGAAAAGTAGAGAACGGGAAAATTGTGCATCATAATAGCTGATTGCTCATTTATTGGAATTTATGCTTGAAATTTTTTTGATTGATTCCATCCTGATAGAGCTGAAAGCAAGATGGATTGAGCTAATCTAGTTGTTTTTTTGTTTCTCTTCTGTAACTAGTGGAAGTCATTGCATTTTGGCTATAGGGCACGGGCAGACAATCCATTGTTAAGGGAATCTGGATATGGGAATTACAATGGTGGAAATTCTTCCCGTGCTTGCTGATCGAAGCAAATTTACTATTAAGGTAAGTTATGATTTGTAGTAATTAAATCCTTATTGTTTCCCTTTATTTTTGCTTCAGTATCATTTACCTCATATGCAGAGCATCGATTTCACAAATACTTGTGTTCATGTTCTGTCTGTCCCTGCTATTTTAAGGTAGCATGTGTGCTCACTGAATGAACCTCTATCAATTCATTGAAAAGAATTGAAATGTACATATGCAAATAATACTTCATTCATTTATGAACTTCCATTCTCAGTTTTGGAAAATTGCATGAACTCCTGCCACAAAGCACGGGTGTGGACTACTAGTGTTATATTAACAGAGGATATCTCTGCACACACGACTTTCGGCAGATTTAGATTGGACAAAAGCTTGAAATATACAAAGTAGGAGTAAGTTTTTACCTCAAACAAGGTGGATCATGACCATTATTTTTCGGTGCATCGCATCTGATGTCCAAAAATTCAACCTGTCCTGATTAATTCATATTCGAGTCAGGTCAATCTATTAAGAGGGTAAACCCCTTGCAACATGAATTTTCTTAATTCGTAATGCTCGAATCTTTCCTAACACGACCACTGTTTAGTGCTTGATGTCATAGTTTGTATTCTTGAGAGATGGCTTGTGAACTAGTCGGCATGGGCTTTTCCCATTTCACGCGGCCGTTGGCGTGTTGACTTTTTTATCTCAATTCCCCAGGGCATCGGTCAATGGGCTCGAAGTCCTTCTCAGTTAAAGGGGTGTATCACGGCCTGGTCTGCCCATTTCCTGTTCTTCCATAGGTGGTGACCTTTCCGCGTCTGGCCGGTATGGGCTTATTTCCTCGCCGGGTGGTGGCCTGCTTGCTCGTAACCCAGTCGGGCCTATTTGCGGCCTCAGCTGAGTCGGCCGCTGCCATGCCCCATTTTCGAACAGGGAATTGGATCGTGCTTGGCCGATCAACAATAGTTCAGTCTCGGTCCAATAGTAAATGAAGCTATCAAATGAGAAGAGTCGTTTTCTCTTTAAAAATATCATTTTCTACCGAAATGGACAGGTTGAGATGGGTTAACGTCTTTTTCACTTGACAAGGACATTGGGTCGAGTCATGTGAGTGGAGAAAATTTGTGTTTGAAAAGTTTTATTTACTTGGTGGGTTGACGGGGCTCGAACATGAATCAAGCAACGCGGTCAATTGGACTTCTTAATACCTTAAGATAATGCACAGAGAAGATGCTATTTTCTAATTTAAAAAGTCCATAGTCCCTACCTATAATAAAAGAAAAAGACTATGGGTGACAAGGCTCTTGCAAAGTAATCGCCCCTGATCTATACGAGAGATTCTTGCACGAGCCAAGCTAATCTTGGATATATTTCAATATTCGAGTAAAGAAATAAATATCTTTATTAGATAACTCTCATGCTGCAATATTTAATTTAGTATTTGAATGAGATATTTCATGTATATTATGATCATAATATATGTTTAATGAAAGAATATATAAACAAATATTATTGAGAGAGATTCCTTATTTCACCTATGTAAAGTGCATGTGTCATAATCTTGATATTTCATCCAGGAAAAAGTTTTCAGTTGAGCAGTCATATCAAGTTAGGATCGCTTACATGGTATATCCGTCCAATCATGACTTGAACGTAATCAATAATTATACAATTATGATTATTAAATTCTAAATAATCTTTAAAAATATTTAAAAAATTTTAAATAAATGGTGAACTCTAATTGAAAATAATATATAAATGGTAAAAAAATATTTAGAAAACTTAATAAATTGTGAACTCTAATTAGAAATAAGATAGAAATAGTGAATTATTATTGGACAGGTAACTGCTCCACTGAAGGCTCTCTCCATCCAGAGAGGTGAGGCGCAGAAGATTCCATTGGTTCCACTTTTTTTTTTAATCTGTTTAAAGTTTCTGTACGTGATTGAGGTTCGAGATTGATCGAGTATGGCATAAGAAAGACCCCAATTGCAAGACCCATAATCACGTGTCTATTATAACAGATTCGGGTACACTTATGATAAATTGATCTCTTAATGAATTCATTGTGTATGATCCTGAAAATGTATTTGGTTTAGAATTTCTAGCAGCTCATAACGGTAAGTCTGAAAGAGTTCAAAGTCCGCGAGCCTTTGTCGGAAATTGACCATTCGAAGAAGAAGAAGAAGATATTCAAGAATGTTCAGCTCCACTTGGCCTATCTTGTGGGGCTCCTTTTTTCTCTTATTCGAACACTACGGTCCAAAATGAGCCCTTTTGCTGAATTAACGGAAAGAGGGGAAAAAGAAAAAGGAGTTTTTTTTTTTTTTTCAATTTCCTCCTGATTATTTCATGCAATCAATCTATCTAGGCCTCGATGGACAAAGTTCAACGTGCTATCCAAGAAGTTTCTCTAAGAATTGGATACAAGAGGGGAAAATGAGCCCTTTGGCAGGGATCACTATCGTTTCCCTGAACTCGAAAAAAATTCTATAAAGTCTTACTTTGTTGCCAAAAATGGGGCGTAAATGCAAATAGGTAACAGAGAAGAAACAAGAAGAATGCACGGATTTATTTGGGAAATCTTTGATGGGAAAAAGGCACAGGCAGAGGAGAAACGAATCCACTATAATGAAATATCAGTACGAGAGGATTGAATGTTGGTGAATATCTGTTTTCTCTCTCTTTTTCTCACTCTCAATTGTCTGTCAGAAACCTTAAAATTTCTAAATATATTTAAGATAAGAAATATCCTAATTACAAAGTGAGATTAAACTAGAGAGTGGACTAGACCCAACAAAATTTGAGTCACCAAAATTAACATACACAAATTTTTTTTTTTATGGATTTTTATTGAATTATCTTTTTCATCCTAAAATCCATCTCTTAGTTCTTCGTTCAACTTCACCCCTAGCTTGATTTTCTAGATTGCTCACTGTTAAGTGATAAAATACGAGCAGGTATTCCATGTAAAAGTACCGTCATGTGATGGTAACACTGTTCAATAAAAT
Source organism: Lagerstroemia speciosa (assembly GCA_037672795.1). Classification (NCBI taxonomy): domain Eukaryota; kingdom Viridiplantae; phylum Streptophyta; class Magnoliopsida; order Myrtales; family Lythraceae; genus Lagerstroemia; species Lagerstroemia speciosa. The sequence continues at coordinate 9,808,468 of CM075297.1, forward strand.
TCAGGTATGGTTTGATAGCCTTACCGTATCCATTTCGTAACCAATTTTCAATTGAAGAATGGCTGGCGAGGTAAGGGCCAGTCAACGGTTCCATTTGGGACAAATCTGCGGAGCATCCGAAATTCTCAAGCTGCTGCTGGTTCCGTTGGCCCCCTTCGTGCCGGAAGTGACAAATTTTGCTTTTACTAGATTCTCTTTCGGAAAATCTGTATTCACATATTTAATAGATCATAAACGATTTAAATTCAAGTTGGGTGGAAGTTTCACTCGTTCAAATTGAATCCGTATCTCTTGATTTCATATAGAAAGCAATGTTATAAAAATGTGGTAGGACGCTTTATCCCATTAAGTAAGATCTCAAGTTCAAGTCTTATAAATGAAGAGAATTCACATTACGAGAATTTTACCTCTTGGTAGACCCTCTCGGCTCCCTTTATAGCCAAACAAATATTGTAAACTACGAGAAAGAAGGTTGAGTACAACTGGTAAGATGTTTTAGGTTCAATCTTACCTATGAGACTTCCCGTGTCATTTTTATCAGTATCATTTTTATTCCCTCATCCTACGTTTATATGTCTCCTAAAAAAAAAGGCAAACCACGTGGAGAGCCTTTCATTGCAAGAATCCGACACGAATAACGAACTCCCGCATTATAATATTCATGCAATCGAAATTTTTTATTTAAAAACCTCCAAAAACTCCTCAATTATTGCCGGGAATTATTTCTTTAAATATGCCTCGAGATGGGGCAGACTCCATCATAACCCAGACGATCTCATACACAAACTTAGCCCACCGTACTTAACTTTCTCGTACACATTCGAAGCACACACAGCCATGGGTTCAATCCCAAAAGAGGTGGAGATCGATCTCTTCCCGTTGATACGAATCTACAAGGACGGCTCGGTTGAGCGGTTCACCGGCACTCCCCACGTCGAGCCCTCGATCGACAACCCAGAAACTGGTGTCTCCTCCAAGGACATCACCATCTCCCACAACCCCTTGATCCAGGCAAGGCTCCACATCCCAAAACACGTACTGGATCAGTCGCAACCTGTTGATGATCATCAGGGCAATAAGCCGGCGCCCGAGAAGCTGCCCGTGCTGGTGTACTACCATGGCGGCGGGTTCTGCATCGAGTCGGCGTTTTCACTGGTCGAGCACCAGCTCCTCCAGTCGATCGTGGCCGAGGCTAAGATCCTGGCCGTGTCAATCGAGTACCGAGATGCTCCGGAGCACCCTCTTCCGGCTGCCTACGAGGATTGCTGGGAAGGGCTTCAATGGGTCACGTCGCATTCAGTTTCTGCTGAAAAGAAGCCCAGCTTTGAGGCTGAGCCGTGGATCGCAGACCATGCTGACTTCGAGCGGTTGTTCGTCGGCGGGGACAGCGCCGGGGCTAACCTCGCTTACAACACAGTCATGAAGGCCGGAACCGATGAATTATCAGGTGCTTCTGATTTATTATTGACATATATCGATGAGCTGTCCAGGCTATATTATAATATTATATTTTGAAGCTAACTTTTGAAAATTATTCGAAAATTATCGTTGAAGAATAAACCCCGCATAGGATATTTAATAGATTGAAATCTTAAATATAAGGGAATCGAGCTAGCACCATTTATAAGTCTAAATTTTTAGGTGAGTATAGGCCCGGAACCTCTTGCAGATCCGGTAATTATTTTGCACAATATCTGAGCAGGTTACTAATAGTCAAGCTTGAGTTTGCAACTCGTGGTCAAAAAGTCCAAAATCGAAAAGAAAATACCCTGTTCGTTGTTAGTTGTTGAATTCGAGCATGGGCTCGTGGATCTAAGCCTAATACTAGATGAGAAAATGTATGGCTAGTGGTCAGTAAATACAGTACGGAAGATAAGGTCCGCCTTGCGGTCAGTTGTCCCTTTTCTCAAGTATGGAAGAAAAATGCCCGAGTTGGAATAAATTGTTGAGAACAGACGTTTAAAGTCACGTGACAATGATCCAAAACCTGTTGTAAATCCAATGAATACTTTACAATTTATTGATAATTTGCTGTTATATATGTACAATATCAGGAGGAGTGAAGATCTTGGGCGCATTCATAACCCACCCTTACTTCTGGGGATCAAAGGCCATTGGGTCAGAGAAGGAGGAAGACCACCCCAAGACACTCCCTTACCGGCTGTGGAACGCCTTGTACCCGGATGCGCCCGGTGGCATCGACAGCCAGATGATCAACCCGCTGGCCCCTAACGCCCCGAGCCTGGCCAGGCTCGGCTGCAGGCGGCTCCTGATCTCGGTTGCTAGCAAAGACCAGCTGTTTAGCAGGGGGATCTACTTCCACAAGGCCTTGAAGGAGAGCGGCTGGGAAGGCGAAGTCGAGCTGGTCGAAGTCGAGGGAGAAGACCATGCCTTCCACATTCTCAACTACGAGACCGAGAATGCCAAGAAAATGATCAAACGCTTGGCCGAGTTTCTCCGCAAGTGATGAGATGGAAGAGACGATACTGTCTAAACCCGCAATCTCGAAATAATATCTGTATTGATAGAACCAGTCGATTGCTCGATTTTCCTAGAACCGACTACAGCCGTTGTCGTGCTATGTAAGATCTTTCCGAGTAAAGCATGCTCCTGTTTGCGCTTCCGGAGAAGCTTGACTTTGATAATAAGATTGATATGGGATTGAAACTTAGTCTGCAATTATCCAGCACGTGACAGTACTAATATAATATTATAAATTAATAAGATTTATAATATTATTAATTTAAGCTATTAAGGGATCCTAATATATTAATTAAGGTTGGTAATGTTATCTAAATTGTTAGTACCGCTCTTATCCGTGACCTAGAGGTCCCGAGTACAGTCTCACTAGTACGATTTCCTATATCTTTTTTATCTCATTTTCCTTCTATTTTTTCTTTTAAATCTGTGTATTTTTTGTATAAAAAAATTATGTTAATTTTAAGATTATTAGTTCGTTCTCACCCCTAACGTAACCAGATGTCAACTAAGTTAAAAATCTCAAAAGACAGAACCCGTTTGCATTGGAGCAGACCCAGTTGGCCGACCTTCTCTGGGTCTTCATTAGGTTTACGGCAAGTGGCTGACTTTCGGCTGAAAACTAGGAAGTCCTTGCTGACCCCTAATTAGTCATCCAAGCAATTACTAATCCACGACAGCGCTCCGACTGCCCCGTAGAACGTTTGCCACAACTAGATTTCACAAAAGTCAGAAGGTCTTCCACGTTCAAATCTTCTTGTGATATGATGGTAATTTCGATCGAATGGATCGGGATGGTAAATCATCCTGCACTCGACGTATACATGAAAGGGGGAAAAACAAAGAATTGATTTAAGAGAAGGGAGAAATGGTCATGGTAATGCAAGGAGGGTGCTGTGGAGGTGTCAATGAACTTTATCAGACAGACACAGTTCGAGTATTGCATGGACTCTGTACATCCACAGTTGCTCAGTCAGAGCTCTTAGATGAATCAGAGTCGGTGCGTGAGGGACACGTCATTATGCAAGATCGGTTTCTTTTTGGTCCTCTGAATGCCATTCCGTAAATCCATGATGTTATACAGCGCTCACCAAGTCGCGTTGCACGTACCTATAAATCTAATACTTCACGAGCAGGCGAAACACATCGAGATCAGCTCTCATTTTATCTGTAAGCACATCGAGCCGGATGCAGGGATGCAGTGCACATACTGCAACTAGCGAATATCCTGGTGAAGGTGCTCGGCCAGGATCTCTTTCAATTTTCTTCTTTACAAGTAGGGCGTATATAACCAACCCTAAATCTCCAACTCGAGGGAAGCATTACAAAATAATGTATATTAATATATATTCTATCGATAATCTTAGACATTACTTGCATCCAATTTTTTCTTATCTGTATCATTGACATTTATAAATTAAACGAACCATGATTGATCCAATTCCATTCGGGTGGTTCTTGAACTCAATTTGATTGTTAGGGCAGCTAGCTAGGATAATTCCTTGAATTTCTCCCCGGTTTGCCCGATTACTTTCTATTCTACAACCATGCTCTTGCATATTCAATAACATGCTAGTTTTTCAGCCCTAAGTATCTAGCTAACACTTTTACAACACACAATTTGACAAATAAACAAAAGATGTTACAGAGCTCATGGATGCCGTCCACAAAACTCCGTGATCGAGATTTCACGTATGTGGCAAGTCATCTAGACTTTCTCCCGAGGCAGAGGCAGGGAGAGCTGTCGAGATGTCGTCCATAAAACCCGTGGTGGTCGTGAAAGTGATGGATGCAATTGTAGCGCGAGTCGATGGATGGTTAGCTGAACCGGGTAGGTATAGGAGAGACAAATATTTTATGCAAGTTGGCTGAATGCAAATCAGTAGTCTTTTCATTACACTCAGCGGTCCCAGAAGTTGACAGGTGGAATCGTAGCTGAAGCTCATGAATGCTTGAAATTCTACCTCGTCCTGTGACTATTTGGCATCTAAAGGAAATTTAGGTTGTCACTTAACCTAAAACCATTTAGGATTATAAGAAAGGGATTCGGTGCGGTGGTTGTGCGCTCAGCGTGGGTTATCCTAAACTATCCTTTCTTTTCATCAAGAGGTCGGGACTATTTATGAGAAGTATCGAGAGATTAGCCGATCGGTTTCTTCAACTTTCATTAATTTATTACACGTAATGTAAGGATGTTCAAATGCAACATTGTAATTTGAAGCAATTTCATAGCATTTAGAGTTGTTTAAATTTCGGATGTCCTTTTTAATATGTAAAAAAGAGGGCAACAATAGTTCAACCGCGAATATATAAGATAAACTGAATAACCAGTACTAAAACTAGCCCTTCAATGTAGCACTATCAGAGATCTAGTATTGTTGAAGAAGTTGGTGTCCGCCAATGTACAAGTTCAAAAGTTTTTTATGACAATATAACTCAGAATGTGACTAAACTTCAATCTCACCGAATCTTATATGGGAGTGAGTTTTAGAGTATTAGACTACCACCCTTCGTGGTTTTGAATTTCGGACGTCACTTTTTAATTGTGACACCTTTAACTTAAAGAATTGCAATGACTACAAATTATCTTCTATTCCACCCTTCAACTTTTGTTATAATAGTTTACCCTAAATAGAAGATTCTTGACTATCACATTACATTCTATACCATATATTAAAGCTAGTGCAAGCTAACTTGCATCAGACACGTGTTCTCTCATGTTTTACTATATTTACAATTTTAGCAAATATTAAATTAAAAAAAATTCCTTTAGCTCAGTGGCTTGCTTCTTCTAATTCCATGTCACACGTCTAAGTTTGATCCTTGAAAAGTGCAGTCTTCCTTTTTATTTTCAATTTCTTTTTGGGCCGCAGGTCCTTTGGGCCGAGTATTAGACCCAGCAATAGGATGGAGAAGTGCACCATGAATGTTGGCCGGGTTTTATAACGGTGTCAAGTAAGAGCAAATATATTATAATGACAAATCATAGCGAAATTTTTTTTGGATTATATTGAAATATTATATCGATAAATTTCGTGCTTACATAGGATGGTTCAGTCCAGAGGACGTTTTAGTTGAGCAACGTCGACTCCTCTTCTCAATTAATCAGTTGGTCAAATCTGTCTATGATAACGAATTTCATCAAACTTCCAACTGAGGTGAAAATCAAAGGACAGCATAGCCAATTTCTCGAAACCCTAATTTCATGCTTCTGAAATTGAATGATAAAATGTCAATTTTACAAACCCTAACTGTTACTATCTAACTAATCTGCAGAGAGCCGCTATTAAAAGCAATTACTTTCACTAGTAAAATTGAAGATAATAATACATTATATTAATTATTCATGACAAACAATATGTCACAATTTTCTCAATCACTCTGTATGTACGTAGGACAATCTTCTATTTTATATTTTTCAATCTCCATCCTCCATTTTTTTTTATCAGAAGTACCGCTACGAAGTTCGGCATTTCCTCTAGTTAAAAGTGAATTCGAAGTGCCTAGACCTTTTAAAATTACTTTTACTTATCACTTTTAAACTAAGTAATAATTGTAATTTAAAAGTCATGAATTAAGTAAATTTACTGCCTTTCAACTTCTTCAACATCCACCCGTCAAAAAGCTCCTTCAAAGTCCACTATAACCGTTCACTATAAAAGACTAAAATAGTAGGTGGTCACATTAAAATTTGAAGTAATTTCTGGGTCGTCTTTGAAGCACTTCGAACTTGTTAGATCATGTTTTTTAAAAAATAAAAGATCGTAATGAGAGTAAATATCCTCGGATTCGACTTTTTCCACACAATTTACAACAAAATGATAAAATTTAGTTGTTGCATTGTAATTCGAATTAACTTTAGGGTAATTAAATATCATAGAATTTCAACTATCACTTTTTTTGCGAATAAAGAGTTGTAACTTTAACTAAATTTACTCCGTTTCCAGTCCTTCGTCTTCCTCTGTGTAAAATGTCACCGTAATGGGAAGATGGTAAATTGTCGCATTGTAATTGGAAGTGATATCAGAGTGTAGCTTCAATCCCATATCCATATTTTTTTTTTTAAACACGCCCTAAGGGAAAAAAAGATCTCAAATCCTCCCACCTCTCACGGTGACGTGGCGAGGAAGGACAGATTAAATTGCTCCGATTAGTAACGATTAAGGTAACTGCTCAGATGATTAATACCAATACACTTACTTGTCATAATCTAATTAGTATTTTCTCATATTACCTGAGGAAGTATATCATCTAGAAATATCTCTAAACTGCTACAGTAAACACAAACAGTAACATGCCTTCTTCTGAAAGATCTTATAAAGTACGACGTTCGGCTAGCTGTGGTAGATTCCAGTAAGACTTACCGTAACCGACCGGTTTGGTTCGTTTATTTCACGACTTGCGGGTTTAGACTGTCATCTTTGTTTTCTCATCACTTGCGAAGAAACTCGGCCAAGCGTTTGATCAATTTCTTGGCATTCTCCGTCTCGTAGTTGAGAATGTGGAAGGCATGGTCTTCTCCCTCGACCCGGACCAGCTCGGCCTCGCCTTCCCAGCCGCTCTCCTTCAAGGCGTTGTAGAAGAAGACCCCCCTGCTCAGTAGCTGGTCTTCACCAGCAACCGAGACCAGGATTCGCCTGCAACCGAGGCCCAGCAGGCTGGGGGCATCGGGGGCCAGGGGGTTCATCATAGGGTTGTCAATCCCGCCGGGCGCATCCGGGTACAAGGACGTCCACAGCCTGCAAGGAAGTGTCTTGAGCTGCTCTTCCTCGTTCTCTGACCCGATGGCCTTCGAGCCCCAGAAGCAAGGGTGGGTCATGAATAAACCTAAGATCTTCACTCCTCCTGGTATTGTACACATCAGCAAATTATCGATAATAGTAAAATATCTAGCGAGTCCATAAGATATTATGGATCATTGCCACGTGTCTTAAAAAATGTGATTTCAATAATTGATCTTGAACCGGATATTTTTTTCCACACTTACTCATGACCACAAGCCAGACTCATTCTCCTGTGGATTTCATCTTCTGTACTCAATCTCTCACACACGAACTTGACATTTACTCTTCCACTTTTGGGATTAATTCCACGAGTTACACACGAAAATTTGACAAACTAACCACGAGTTAGGTACTTTTCTTCTTGCATCGAGCTTACAGAACGTTGTAACCCCTAAGCCTATAATAAATTTTGCATCTATATCCATATAAATACTAAGCTTATAGATAGTAGTACGTTAATTATCTATATTTGTTATATCGATTTATTAATCGTCTAAAATAGGATTATTACCTCAGCAATAATTTTCGGATATTTCCCTTCCAATCCCTAGTTCACTAGCCACGAGATCTGAATTCGGACTTGGTAAGAGATATGAGTGCACACAATAAACTGAAATCATGTAAATAGCCACAACGCTTGCAAGAGTTTTTGTATCTATATCTACATAAATATTGGATTTTCATCCTATTAATGTTGTCTAATTAACAATATATCATTGACCTAATGTTTATAGTGTCCTATTAGTTGACTAAACGATCAAATTGAATTTAATTGATAGGTCTTCAATGACAATTTGGAAAGTATTCGGATTAATGAGCAAAAATGTACCATAAAATAATTTCTAATTCTATCGTGATTGAATTAATTAATATGCGATTGAGGTGTTATGGTCCCTAGGTCACTTGTTATGAATCTATCATCCTCGCATCTCATTGATCAGCATGAGAAATTAGAAAGATCCCGTGTCCTCTCAAGCAGTACCATTTAAACCCAGAAGAAACCAAACCGAAATTCGATGTCACGGTGAATTTTTGGATTATTCTATTTCAAATCCATATAAAAAAAAGTGTAAATTATAGGAATGGTATATTGTATTGGAGATTTCAATCTATTATCTGTGTTATATGGAAATAATTTCTCAAAAATAAATTTCGAAAATAAGCTTCATGAACCACAAAATGTTAGGTTATAATTTCTCATTGACCAAGCACCTGATAATTCCTCGGTGCCAGCCCTCATGACTGTGTTAAAAGCGAGGTTCGCCCCGACGCTGTCCCCGCCGATAAACAGCCGTTCGAAGTCAGCATGGTCGGCAATCCACTGCTCGGCCTCGAAGCTCGGCTTCTTCTCGGCCGTGATCGAGTGCGAAGCGACCCATCGAAGCCCTTCCCAGCAATCCTCGTAGGCTGCGGGGACAGGGTGCTCCGGAGCAAGCCGGTACTCTATCGAGACGGCCAGGATCTTAGCATCGGCCACGATCGACTGGAGAAACTGGTGCTCAACCACTGAAAAGGCGGACTCGATGCAGAAGCCGCTTCCGTGGCAGTACACCAGTACGGGCAACTTCTCTGGTGCCGGCTTATTGCCATAATCATCAACGGATCGTGACTGCTCCAGTATCTGTTTCGGGATGTGGAGCCTTGCTTGGATCAAGGGGTTGTGGGAGATGGTGATGTCCTTGGAGGAGACACCAGTTTCCGGGTTGTCGAGCGAGGGTGCGACGTAGGGAGTGCCGGTGAACCGCTCGACCGAGCCATCCTTGTATACCCTTATCAGCGGGAAGAGATCGATCTCTACCTCTTTTGGGATCGAACTCATGACTGTGTTTTTCGAATGTTTTTAGAGCGTGTACGAGAAAGGCAAGTATGCTAATAAGTTTGCTTTAGAGTCAGTTTAATCTCATCGAATATTTATAGAAATAATTCCAGGCAATAAAGGTGGATTTTGAGTAAGTTCACTTTTGACAAAAAAAAAAAAAACACGTTGCATGAGTTCGTACTTGATTACACGTTAAAGTTGTACTTTGGACAACTTTGTATTTTATCGCACCATTGATATTTAGAAATACAACGATTCCTGACTAATATAATTTGAATCTGATGGGCTCACTAGAGGTAAAACTCTCACAAGATAAATTAAATTATCTTCATTCACGAGATTCAAATTTGCGATCTTACTTAAGAGGTAGAGACATCATCCCTCTCTTCGACCAACCCACTTTTATAATAACTTTGTGCATGTTTTAAAATAAATACAATTATTTTCATATTCTTCCTATCCTTATTTTTCCGTTATCTAATTAATATATCATGTACATATCCAGTATATTTATTCTTTCTTTTATATGGTATCAGAACAAGTATATGATCCTACCCACTACAAGACAGACGGTCTTATTCCATTTAGACACTATCTTACGAACGGAAAAGTCTTTTATATAACGAGTATATCACATGACAATATTCACTTCATATGATAAACTAATAAGATTATATTATTATTATTATTACTATGGTTAGTTAGTTTTTCGTTGTTGAGATTTTACTTGAAAAAACATTTGTTTATTTTATTTTTAAAAAAATTTTGTTGATTTGTACAATTACTGCCACTCAATTTACCTGTTACATACAAGACACGGCGTTAACTCGCCAAGACAAATATCCGACCCTGTCTTCTATCCGATTTCGTTAGTATCCAAAGCCCCAGCCTGGCTTCTGTTCATTAGCCTGAATTATGGAGCAAGCTAAGGACCATTTCAATGGTTTGTCAGGTTGGTCGGCCAAGTTCACCTTTAAACATCGGAAAACAGCCCAGCTGGTCGGAAAAGACCAAGAGCTAACTCGATCGAGGGACCCAATTCAAACTACAATTGCGTTATCGGAATAACATATAACAATCTCAGACGGCCACAACTGCAAATGGAAAAGATGGAAAGTTCAGACACAAAATCGTGTTACACGATATGATGATATGGAAAGATAAAATAAAATAATCGAATTGAATCAAGATACAAAACTGCAAACTTCATTGAAGTCTCGAGACGCGAGGCTTTCATAGGATCCTTGAGTCCCTCCTCGTCGGTTCTCGACAAAATAAGCACAGGTCACATGTGTAACATTACACATGGTGGAGAAAGCGATGGATGAGCAAGGGAGGAGAAGATATTTCTTCCAATAGTATACGACGGTTTGATTGCTTATCTAGTTACGTGATGACACGTGTCGTGTCGTTTTCTTTGAATTTCAAAACGTATAAGCTTGTGATGACGCGGTTTCTCTTTATACAATGAAGTTTATTAATGAGTATTAATCATGGAATATTAGTTTCGAGAGCGATGAGAAATTCTTAAATGATTTTACCTCATCACGACACGAGGAAGTATCGATTAGATTGTGGGGAACGAACGGATCAGTGTTAATTAATTGATTCTTCCTCGTCACATTGCTATAAGATAGAGCGAACTAAGATATTTTTGCGAGCGAGAGGCGTAGACTGATAGCAAGTTAGCTGAGTGCAAATCAAAGGCAGAGAAAATTGAGGTGACTTTCACAACAAAACTCAGTGGTCCCAAACGTTGATGGGTGGAATCATAATTGAAGCAGATGAATTCTTTGAATTCTATGAGGATTGGAGAAAGTAGAGATGGGTCATGCTGTGAATGTTTGGCAACTAAAAGGGAATTTTTAGGTATCAGGGATGAGTCTGGAAATTGGATTTGTGGATTCATGCAAAGATACCGGCGTGACCACTTCTATAGCAGCGGGATTACGGGCAGTGAAGGCGGGATTGGAGATGGTTTATGATAGAGGTCCAGGGAAGATTATTCTCAAAGTGGACTGGAAGACTATAACTCAAACAATCCAAGAGTGTTGCTGCAATCTGGGCTAGCACAGAGGTTTTTCTTATGGATATTCAAAATGCTCTCGACCAAGATTGGATTGTTATTGCGAAACATACCTTTCAGGAAGGGACTTCATGCATAGATTGATAAAATTTGTATGGATTTTTACAGTTTTATCGAGTTCAAGGGGGCGATCGCACCTCTGCACTCCCTAAATCCACCCAAGTCCCCTCGCACGGGCGGGAGGTACAGTTTTTGTACTGCAAGTATACATTTGACGATGATACTTACGATTTTTGTCACAATACTGTAAAACGACAAGGATACGATACATAATTAAGTAGGTTTTGGTTGAGTCTAGATGTATTTTATGTTAAATGAGTCCAACCTGTGTCATATAAACCGATCAGATGTAATTCAATCGATTTGATTAAATATATTTAAACTTGTATATTGAACCCGTTAATGAATTTGATCTTTTTATGTAAGAAACTGCGCCGTTTAACCTATTAAAAACATGCTAGTCATGTTGACGATATGTACAATTAGATAGCCGTGTTACTCTTTTTTTTTTTTCTGTGCATCTCTAGTATTCAAAAAAATCTTTTCAACTACTGATTGATCCAGTTCGATCTAAATCGGTCCATTAAGGAGTAAAATTCTAACAACACGAGTTTTCTTTATTCACAATAACTCGAACTCGGTACTTTACTTAAGGGGAACAACTATTTCACTACTTAAACCAATTCATGTTGGTCGGTTTTTTTTAATATGTCATTTTCTTGTTAACCTGCTATTAGCAGATCGTGTTCGTGTTCTACAATTCCGACCAATCTAATAAACGGATCATATAGGTATTTAAGATTTTTTGATAAGGTAGAACACATTTAAACACGACACGATATGAAACATATTGAGGAATATAGCTGTATAGAAGACACTCTAAACAACTTTTTTTTTTTTCAAACTTCTAATTATTCGAGCCTATAGGAGTCATCTGAACCTATACGAGTCAACTTTGAATTATACGAGTTAATCCAAACTGAGCTCGAGTTTGGAATGTTAGGCCTGCAGGAACTAGAACATGGGCAAGAGGTCAGAAATTCGGAAACTAGTCGAGCTCGAGCCTGTTATATTCGGATTCGGCTCAGCTCATTTATACCCCCAATGTTGGACTTCAACACGAGAAAACCTAGCACTCGGTCGGGCCTCGTAAACATTTTCCATGAGTAGACATGGAAAGCCCAGGTGCTTTGTTGGTCTGGCCCTAACCCTACATCATATGGGCCTGGCCCATCTTGGGGGAGCCCTCTTAATCCGAGCTTTCCATGCTGTCTGTTTCTTAGACAGGATGAAAAGAACCCTCTTGAGTCTCTCCCAGTGCTCCCTACTCTCTCTCACTCGCAGAGGAATCTGAGGCCGCGGCGGGTCTATTCTTCGCCAGATTGAAGCAGCAGCGGTTTCGTCGAAGCTTGGAGCGGAGGGTGGGTCTCTCAGTACCCTCTTCTTCTTCCGACTTTGTTCGGTTCATCTCATTCCCTCTGTTTATGCCTTCTCTTTCCATTTCTTTCAAGTGTTATCTGCTTCGATCGCTGAAAGCTGTGGTTTTTGTAATGGTAACCTGTTGAAGTTCCAGATCTACTAGGTCTCTTCCGAGTTCCTTTCAGTTTTTAGGGTTTGAGACTTGCATTTACTTTTCTCTGTGTTATTGGTGCTGTGGATGCTTTACTATGCCTGAAAATTTTCTTTTCCATATTTCTGAGTGAAATTACTGAAAGGAGTGTTGAGGTTTAGTAGTGATTGCTGCATTTCATCAATGTCTGTGCGGTGGGGGCGAGTTTCATGATTTTAGTGTTTTTATGGCTTGAGAAATAAGCTTCATTTTCTTCTTCCCTTCATTGAAAGATAAAAGCGACATTTTTCTCCAACTAGCATCTTCAATTTATTATCGGAGAATATTGGCCAGTTCCTTCTTTTAGTTTTAGCCGAATTTAACTTTAGACCATCTTGTGGAGCATCTGATTTGTTTATTTTTAAACGGACGGGGTTGTGGTCTAGAAGGGGAAAGGAGGAACTAGGAAAATGGAATAAAGGGTTACATGGAGACCCGCGGTGTGAATCAAATCTGGGATGTCTTGACCGATATTAAGCCTCAGAAATAAGAGTAAAGTCCATTTGTTACAAGTATCTACGTAACCTTTATTCGTTTTTGTAGTGGGTCTGCAGTGTATTTCTTACTATCACGATGCTCTACCCCTAAAATATTGTTAATAATATTTTATGCCCTTCCTATTGCAGCATTTTGCTAGTGGGTGTTTGAACATTTATTCCCATTCCAGAATCTTGGACGCAAAACGCCTTTATTTCACCTCCATTTGTCTTGTCAACCTACATTGTTCCTTTTCGTTTTTTCATTTTTCAATGCTCTATATTTAGGCTTGGCTAATGCCATATCTTCTGAGGTTGTTCTCCTCTTGTTTGGGGAGGAGGGGCAGGGTCATGTTGGGTTTTGTGTGGAGGGTGAACTTTCGCTTGAAAGTGGCTGCTCTTACATGAGTATTTGAGCAGTAATTTATACCTGTTGAGCTTCTTCCTCTGTATTGCTTTAAGTTTGTTGTTTTTTTCATAGAAATCTTGTGAAAATAGTCTTGTAGAGCATTTGTGATAAGTCACCTCACCATTGGGGGATACTCTTGATCTCTAGTTTGTTGAGGTTATTCCGATAACATTATTTGATAATATCGGTGTGTTGATGACTTTGCCAATTTGCATATTGCTCTTGACATCTTGAGACAAGAAAGATTTCTTATGGTGATTACATTATGTTGATGTTGAATGGACCACGTTTCATTTGTTTCCATGCAATATATTGTGTGAATACCAGAAAATGAGCAGAAATCTGTTAATTCTCATAAGATTTGGTGATTCTGGTCGCATAATTTCTGTGAACCCTGAACATGTGACTATTCCAACTTTGCAGGTTACCTTGCTATGGATGCCACATCATTGACGTCTCAACGACGACCGTTCTCGGTTAAATTATGGCCCCCAAGTAAAAACACTAGGCAAATGCTTGTGGAGCGGATCACGAAGAATCTAACTAATGAATCCATATTTACCAATAAATATGGAAGGTTGAGCCAGGAGGAGGCAGAGGAGAGTGCTAAACGGATCGAGGACGAAGCTTTTGCCACTGCCAGTCAACACTATGAAAAGGAGCCTGATGGTGACGGTGGTTCGGCTGTGCAGCTTTATGCCAAGGAATGCAGCAAGCTTGTAGTTGAAGTTCTTAAAGAAGGCCCCAAATGCAAGGAGTCCACTCAGCCAGCAGAAAATGGTGTTATCATTGGTGGCGAGACATTGTTTGATATTTCTAAAGGTCAGCGAGCATTTATCAAGCCGGAGGAGGCTGAGGAGCTTCTGAAGCCATTGAAGGTTCTACCAAATTCCTACACTAAGATATGCTTCAGCAATAGAAGCTTTGGCTTAGGGGCTGCTCGTGTTGCGGAACCAATTCTGCATTCCCTGAAAGACCAGCTGAAGGAGGTGGACCTGTCGGATTTTGTCGCAGGGAGGCCAGAAGCAGAAGCTCTTGAAGTGATGAGCATTTTCTCATCTGCCTTGGAGGGCAGCGTCTTGAGGTCTTTGGACCTTTCAAATAATGCAGTGGGGGAGAGAGGACTTCGGGCATTTGGTTCACTCCTTAAATCACAGACCCAACTGGAGGAGCTTTATTTGATGAACGATGGCATATCTGAGGAAGCTGCCCGTGCAGTGTCCGAGCTGATTCCTGCTACGGAGAAGCTCAAAGTCCTCCACTTTCACAATAATATGACGGGAGATGAAGGGGCTGTAGCTATTGCCGAAGTTGTCAAGCGGTCTCCTCTACTGGAGGATTTCCGCTGCTCTTCCTTGAGGATTGGCTCCGATGGTGGAGTCGCCTTGGCTGAAGCTCTTGGAAACTGTGTCCATTTGAGGAAACTTGACTTGAGGGACAACATGTTCGGTGTAGAAGGTGGAGTGGCACTGGGTAAAGCTCTCTCCAAACATTCTGATCTCACTGAGGTCTATCTGAGCTATTTGAATTTGGAAGATGAGGGAGCAGTTGCCATAGCTAATGTTCTCAAAGAGAAAGCTCCTTCTCTTAAAGTGCTGGAGATGGCAGGGAATGATATAACTGCTGAAGGTGCTGTGTCTCTAGCTGCTTGTGTAGCTTCCAAGGACTCCCTTACCAAGTTGAACTTGTCCGAGAACGAGCTGAAGGACGAAGGAACTATTCACATAGCCAAGGCTCTGGAAGAAGGGCATGACAAGCTAGAGGAAGTGGATTTCAATACGAACTCGATCAGAAGAGCTGGAGCCCGGTGCCTGGCCCAAGTGGTGGTACAGAAGCCTGAGCTGAAACTGCTGAACATCAACGGTAACTTCATCTCTGAGGAGGGTGTTGATGAGGTTGAGAACATCTTCAAGAAGTGCCCCGAGAAGCTCGCGCCATTGGACGAGAATGACCCAGATGGGGGCGACGAGGATGGCGAAGAGGAAAATGGAGATGACGGTGATGAGTTGGAGTCGAAGCTGAAGAATCTTGATGTAGGCCGAGATGATTAGACCTTCCCCCTTAGCCCCCAGTGGTACTTTATTTATGAGTCGTCAGTGCCATTGGGCATGTCGTAGAACATTCTGTCATTGTTAGGTTATCATGCAGCAGTTTCGGTCTAATGCTCGATTGACTTTAGCAGACTTGGGCTGTGCGGTATTGGACGATAGGGGTAGCAGATGACAGTGGGTATTTGGTGTTTTGTCTGGATGAGGTACAGGAACAGCCTCTCTAATTCCAGTGATTCAATCGACTGTGTTTGTGTCTGATTAGGATTCCGATGACTGGTGCTTGTGTCGGATCTATCCTTAAGATTGGTTCTGCTCAACTTGCATGCAACTGGGGTGAAATCCAATGCATCCTCGGAGTTAGCTTGCCGATGGCCTGGACCACCCGAGTCAGGGTGATGTTAACTAGGTGAAAGGCGAACTAAAACAGAAGTGCACCACGGATGAGTTCCTGTGATGCCCAGTAGCTTAGGAGGTAGAACTCTTAGGTTACATGTTTGCTATTCTCGAGCGATTCAGAATTGATGTTACATGAGTTAATTACATACGAAGAAAACGACCAATCCTCTTTAAGGGAAATTCAATGGCTAAACATATTGAATCATTAAACATGTGAAGAAAATTGTTAAATTGTTAATTATGAATCGTTAGATTAAGAAGGTGATCAGTCCACCGGCTGGATCACAGAAGCTTGTGATGGCTAAGACATTCCCCGTGACCAGGAGCGTGCGAAAATCTAAGACTGAACTATATTGTAAAGTTAAACCAAATCGAGTAAAAAGGCAACCAAATCATTTGAATCAGTTATCCAGACCACTTCCCTTGGTGGGGTAGTCACACTAAATGCCTGAGCTTCCGCTGAATAGTAACACTCCATCAGAATTAATTTAAGCGTAGATATATGAGACCATAGGCAAACGAGAGTACTACCCATTCAAAATGGGTCAATGATACTTAAACAATATGCGCTCGAGCTTCTAGGCCAGTACCCACCACGAAAACATCTCACGTTTCAGTAAGACATCTCTTTTAAATGGTTGGTATGTAAACTGGCCAAAGAATGGCACAGGGGATATCAGAGGATAAAATCTCTGTAGAATTTGAAATGTTCTGAAATATATATACATATACACACATCAGCATAAGGTAAAATTCTCTACATCTTCCTAATTTTACAAGGAAGAAATCAAAGAACCAAGTGAAGGGGGAATGAGAAAGGAGGAGGGCATAAAGACTATCCTCTTACAGTGTCCATATTTTTAACTTCAGTGCTTCGACAAAGGTAAGATCCTGCATCTACTACAGGCACCTCTTCCTCCAACTCGGAAAAAAGAATCAGGAAATCTGCAAAAAGCGAAGGACATACAACCGGGTCTGCTCTCAGGACTAGTATTTATCTTCTCAACATCATGTGCAAAGGAGAACTCCGACAAAGCAGAATTCCATTTTATGCAAAGTCCAGGTATCTATGCCTATCTCCGAGGATGAGGCGGGAAGCAAGTTCACTATGCCCAGCGGTTCTGAGTCTAGGGAGTTGATCCAATGCATGGAAGAGTGCCCGAAGAAGAGCTTGCAGGAAATAAAATACATAGTTGTGATGTCGAACCTTGTGGGCTGAACTAAGGTTCCACTCTACAAGAGGAGGTGGTGCTGAAGTCCAAGAAAATTATGGAAGTGTTGTCCTTCGTCCGCAAGTTTCTCGCCTCATTCAGCAATGATGTAGCAATCTTCTCTGACAAGTCCTCTCTTTCTGCAGAATGTCTCTCCTTCATCTGCAGCACTCAGGATTCAGAAACTTTTGAGAATCGTTTCTTTGTTCTTTTTCATGGGGAGAACAATTCAATGAGAACATATTACCTGGAGGACTAACTGAGTTGCCTTTTTAACGCTGATCACATCCCAAAAACCATCACTGCATTTTTGTTTTGCAGAAGATAAAGTCATAATTGAAACATAGGAATAAACTCACATATTGAAGGTCTATGTATATTCTTGACTACATTATAACTACCTCATTTATGATTAGTATATGTTGTTTATTCAGCAAAAAAAAAAAAAGAAGAAACATATTTCAAAAATAGACACAACAGCATGAACAAACACCTTTCTCTTTCCTCTTCCTTTGCTAAAGCTGAAGCTACTTCCCATGTAAGGTTTTCACAGCAACAGGCAATTATACTTGAGATGCCTCAAAAGGAAATTCAAGCAATAAAAGATATATATTTGAAGTAAACCTGGCCATTAGAGCAAAAGCACTGCTTGTTTGATCAATACAAACAACTTGACTTATATAAGGCTCCGAGGAGAATCTTTTATCCTGCTGTTTAATAAACTTGTCTCCAAGCATCCGAGCAAGATTCAAACCTGAGCCAATCAACTGTTCATTAACAGTATTCCATTTTCTTCAATAAATTTTGCCGTAAGACGGACAGAACTATACATGAATATGAAAGATAGAAGATTAGCTGATCTCAATTACCACAAAGACGTGTTTCCCCATCTCTTAATGGTTCTCCCATTTCCCACATCCGCAATCTTTCAGATTGGCTGCTGACTCTGTGGTCTTCTGTCATCTTAATCAGCTTCTCATCAATGCTGAAAAATTAAAATAACTTAAGCTCTGGAAATATGATGTCAGAACTTTGAAAACTAAAGGTTACACCTTTTTTTTTTTCACGGTTACATCTTTTTGAGAAGAGAACTTCCGTCCAAATGCATCTAACTCAACCAGAATATATAATCCTACCAGCCTTAAAGAACTGCATTATCTCGAATAGAGATAGCTGAGGTTTGAATATTATCATCGACAAATGAGCAAGGTAGTGTACAATAATATGAGAACATACTTCAATATGCATGCAGAATCTCCAGCATTTGCACATTGAGCGAAAAATTTTTTATTGCCATCAGCCCAGACAAGCAGGACAGTTGCAGTGCAACCCTGAAAAAAACCATATTATTAGGATCACAGGAATCCTCAAATACATTATAAGCTTAAGTATCTTAACACCAAGAATCTCCTTATGGCAATAGAGATCAAATCAGGGCCCTTCATTGCATACTTTCAAGACAGTAGATGCACTAATCAAACAGAACTCCAAATGTCAAAAAATATAAGTTACAGGATAATGCTACTTAATATTTTAAAGCTTTCCAATGCTTAGGCGTTGAAAAATGTTTTAAGTTTGATTAAAAAAAGACGACCTAGAGTTGATCATGATATTCACAAAAATGTAGAGAGCTACCACATAATTATAATCTCGCTAAAAAAATTGATCGTGGAAAATTTTCCGTTAGGTAGTAGGATCTTGTAAGGTGAGAGAGCTGAAAAGATCCCAGCAGCCTAGACTTGGGGTAAGTCAATAGAAGAAATCACACAACCTATTTCTAGAGAACTCACTTAAAGGCTGGGAAAAGTCAACTGAAGCAGAACCTGTATTGCATTTAGTTTCATGAGCATCCACTCCAGACAGAAGAAGATGAATTTAAAGAAGGTACCAACAACTAGACAATATTGAAGTAAAGAGTTGCATGGAAATCTTTTAAGTGCATTTACCAGAATATCTTAGCACTGCTACACAGAGTTAATCCTAAAGACTCTGAAAGAAGAGAATTAACTGGATGAGATGAGAACCTCATAGTAGTGCTGCATGCAAGTTTCTGTGCGGTGAAATGCATCTTGAAGAATGTGTGAAGCATCACATAGTGACAAGACCTTTTCTCTGTTCAGCGAATCCAACAATAAAGAACCTATCATCTCAGGAAAAATCCTGGGAAGAAGAAACAGAAGTTAGTATCTCAAAGACAAACAACAGGAGATTATCTTTTTCCTGCTCATAGTTTCAATCTAAAAAAGCGTGGATCATTAACAGCGAGGGGATAGAGTATGGGAAATTAGGTCATGAATTTGTAACATTACTTAACAACGAAATTGAAAAAAAAAAAATTCAAATTACAACAGAGGAGACTAAAATGGTACTATTTGGTTAAGAAATCATGGCACAAAGCAAAATAGGAAAATTAAGTTGGATGGGAATAACTGACTTGCTAGCAGATTTGGCAGCTGCAGCTCCACCATGTCCGTCACAAATTCCAAAAACCCCAAACTGCGCATTGGTCATTTCACAAAACTCAGGCTTCAGCAGATCACATAGGATTATTTTATTTATGATGATTCACAAACCTGATCTAGTCCAGGGAGCGGCCACTGGTAATAGCAGACATCCTCCATAGGGAGCTTCTTAGCACCACGTCGCAAAGACATGGGATCAGATACCATACCGACTCCAAAAGGGATACAGCACTCTGTCTGAGATGTAATATGAACCTGGCACAGTAACAAGTATGAGGTACAGTCCACAAATTGCAAAAATCATTCTCAGAATATTTTCCTACAAAAAAAAAAAGTACACCTAACATTTGATTTTAACTACTAATGGCCCCCATTATGCAAAACTAATATAAGAGAATTCTAGTCTCTACTGATGGTAGTAAGTTCACAGTATTTGTTTATACTTCCACAAATAAAAAAAAAAACTTTATATTCTTATTTGACAGAATGTATAGGCATCCTTACATACATTTAATACCAGGAAAACTAACACATCTTACACAGTTATTCAGTACCAACTTTTAAAAATGTTTACCAAATTTTTATTTCTCATGTTATTATTTATCTTACAACTTCCCAAGCAAACTTGTTCTTATGCAAATAAACTGATTGAAATAAGTATCAAGTTTGAGCACAAAAACTTACAGAAATATTAGATGTTCTGCCAAGGGTTATTATATCACCATTAGCAAGTTCCATTGGATCACCCCAGTTTCTAGTGCCAGAATCAGGATGGTTGATTGGCTGAGCATTCAATAAAGTGCCATTTAAGCTACCCATGTCTAGCAGCTCCCATTTAAGCTTCTGAGACCAAGAAAGGTAAGAACACTTAGTTCAAGATAAACAATATGGGGCTGACACTGGAATGGGAGACATGTAATAATAAGTTACTATACATTTAAATTCCAGTTGATCATTGCATGTTTCCCTGAAACCTCAGAATCCTTCAGCTGCAGATCACTGGGAGGGACCCTTCCAAGGGTCAGTGGAAGCCTTTTAGTATCAGTTGATCTGATTGAGCAAGACATTCCTTGAGAAGAACCAGATACAACCTCCAGTGTAAGGCAGCTACCTGCACTTCTAACAGAGAAATAAGATTACATGCTTTATACTTTCAGCGTCATAAATCAAATCAACAAGCGGACCTTTATTTTCAGAAAAAGAATAATTACTTTGGTCTCCAATATCCTTCGGCAAAATATGCTGAGGTACATTGCCATCAGAGCCAGAACCAAAATCCGGACTTAAATCTTCAGTTCTACCACGTTTTTCCTCTTCAAACGAGTGATTTGTCACGAATGGACGCTTAAGGGTCTGACCAAGGTAAGCATCTTCTGGTACATCAAGAACAACATCCAAAACCACACTATCGCCTGGGACACATGCAGTATAAAACAAAATTTTAGGAAGGTAACATAGTATAAGCCTTGTAGTAAACGAGCAAAAGGGCAGGCAAAATGACGAAAATACACTAGTTTACCTTGATTAACATGTGACGATAAATTGGCAACCCTTTGTTTATGAACAAGTCCCTCCAATCTGGGGGAGCTAAAATATTCTTCAGGTTGACGACGTAATCCTTCCGAGTCATAATTTCTAAGAGATTCATTTCCTTGTTCTTGGACTAGGTTTGCATGATCTGAAACAAGGGGTCTCTCTAGGTCTTCAGCCTACATGAGAAAAACAAATAGGGTGAATGCCATACACAAATTTATCATGCATTAAGCATTTATTATATTCCTTAAAATGCTCTCGAGGAATATAAATTCCCACATTAACGCAATGATGATGCCGTGCTAACGTCAAAGGCAGAGACTCATTAATGACTCCAATCAGCCAGCAGAAATAGTGACACAAAAAAGAGGTCGCCAATATAATAACATGTTAAGTTAGTATACTAAGCTGGAATAACCATTTATACCTGGAATCAAAAGGGAACGCTCTGAACATGTTCATCTGAGACAACCTAGGCCTGAAGGTCCTCAGTTTATATTGGCCAGATAGATGTGTCATCGAAAGAATGGGCATGAATTTAACATTTCAAGAAAAGTTCCCATTGCCATTTAGCATCTTCCTGAATAAGAACCACTGTTTTATGACAAAAGTTTTCATGATCTCAAACCAATACTCACTAGCAACTTCACCTTACTTTCTAAGATACAGGCAAAACAATTACAGGCAAATGAGAAAGATCTTAAAGGGCGACCCTAGTTTTGGACAAGATGCAACTAATGCACTAGAGCTGTCCAGTAAATTGCATTGTCTACTTGCGGAAAAAGGATCAAACTTTTAGCTCCTTGAGCTGACCAAAATCAGATTGTAATCATCAATGCTTAACGGTATTGGCGTGCTACATGGGCAACGCGTTGTTCGCATTCTACAGCATATAGCAACACAGAACGTTCACTTAGCAAGTCAAGTTGAGAAGAAAGGAATCCATTTGAAATTTATTTCAGCGCGCTAGTTAGAAGATCAAATGGAAAAGTGTAACCAAAGCAAAAGCGCCAACGCAAGGCACCTAACAAGTATGTGCGGATCGTAGGATCACATCTCTCAGCTCAACATCAAACAGAAAATAACCCAATGTCCAAATCCTGAACCGATCGTCATCATAAATGATACGCTCGGACCTCAAAATCACACGCATTTTAAGCAAAGATCGGAGAAAGCACAGCAAAGGCAGCTCAAAAACCCTAACTTCTCCTCCCCCAGAGATCGAACTCCCAAAAAAGGGGACTAATCCAGCACACGAGCGCCAGCGGCAGCTGTTGATCGATGAATCAGCGATACCCCAGATGACCATTTTGACCAGAAAACTGAAATGCAACGGAGGCGGCAGGCAAGAGAGATGAGGGGGAAGAGGACCTTGAGCGAGAAGCGGTGAGGGAGGGAGCGCAAGCGGGAGAGGAGGCGCCATGGCTTGCAGGCAAGGAAGATGAGGAGGAGGATGAAGAGGAGCATGAAGAGCAGAGCGATGCCTATGCCTATAAGACCCGCACAACTGGTAGCAGCGACACCATCGGCAAGACCACCATCACCACAACCGAGCCCAATGCTCATCACCGCCATCGTCATCTCTCTCTCTCTCTCTCTCTCTCTCTGAGAGCTGATTATCGGGTGCGGATTTGCGAGAACGTCGCTTTGAAATGGTCGCATCCCAATTTCACCCTTCTTCCTCCCCCAGCTCGTTTTCCCTCAATTTATGTTTTTATTTGTCTTTATTTTTTAGAATTATTTTTATTTGCTCTTGTTACCATCGCTGTTATAAATCTATATTTGTATATTTTAAAGAGGAAAATATCACGATAAACAAAAAGAAGAATAACGGTAATAGGGATCCGGTATAACGTTCGGCTTTCCTGTTCAACCGTGAATATATCAGATAAACTGAACAATCAATATTAACATTGATTACTTTAACACAGCACCACCAAATGTCCGATATAGTCTAAGAAGTTGGCAATAGTCAATATACAAATTCAAGAGTTTTATTATGACAATATTGCTCAGAACGAGATTTGGACATGTGATCTCGATCTCATCAAATCGCATAAAAGTGAGAGTAAAGAGTGATTTTTAATTCTTTATATCTCAACGAATCAACAATTTGATCCTTTGTAACATCGATTCAATCTAAACTTCCACGTATAGGTCACAAAGTTAACTATGTCATCTAATCAATACTCAAAAATCTTATTTGGCACCTAATGTGTGCATTATTTTTAATCAAAATTGCATTCTCTATTTGGCATATGGTTAATCGAGGTAAGATCTAATCAATATTGATTGTTTTCGTTTGCAACCGCGAATATATCAGATAAACTGAACAACCAATATTAACACTAATCACTTTAACGTAGCACCACTAAATATTTAGTATAATCTAAGAAGTTGGTAATCATCAATGCACAAATTCAAGAGTTTTATTCTATAGTATTACTCAGAACGAGACTCAGACATGTGATCTCGATCTCACTAAATCATGGAAGTGAGAGTAAAGAGTGATTTTTAATTCTTCATATCTCAGTGAATCAACAATTTGATCCTTTTTAACATCGATTCGATCTAAACTTCCATGTATATAGGGCACAAAGTTAACTCTGTCATCTAATCAATACTCAAAAATCTTATTTGACATCTAATGTGTGCATTCATTTTAATCAAAATCACATTCTCTATTTGGCATATGGTTGGAAAAAATCGAGGTAAGAGCTAATCAATATTGATTGTTAAAATTTATTAAACGGATTATGCCGGTGATCCCAGAATCAACCTCCTCCCTTTGAGTTGCAAGTTTAAGAAGATGATAAGAACTCGATATTCGCTAGGCTAAGCTTCTCAATATAGAGTTTGAAATTCGATCACAAAATTTCCTCATGACTCTAAGGAACTTGGGATCATGTTATTTCTTCTTCCCTGAACGAGCTACTTTATTTTAGTCTTTGATATCCCCTGTCCATTGGTCTAATTTCGAAGATTATAAATACAGTTATGAGTTCATTTTTGGTAATTGGTAGCGTGGCTTCAATCTTCAAAGTATGGGATAGATTTGGGGTTACCCATTAGGAATTTAGGATTTGCTAGTTAGAAAATTAAGAGGGTTTATCAATTAGAGAATATGAAAACTCAATTAGGGTATTAGAATTGGAATTTGGGGTGTAGGGTTCTCAAAGTGGCAAATTTGGGATGAAAATGATGTCAATGTAGATAATGATTTAGGGGATATGGGGCTCAATGTTAGTTAAAAGTGTGAGAATACCTGTCTCCAAGCTAAAGAAGAAGATGTTGGAGTACGGAGGTAAAGTGAAAATTGGAAAAGACATGCTTAATCTGAATATTTCTTTGCTTATTTTTGTTTTTAGAATTGTGCTAATAAAGCAAAGCCCATGAAACAAACATTGTGTTTGCTAGGAGTTCACAATTGTAAAGAGGGGTACAAGTATTCTTCCCATCCCACATTCAAATTCCCTTGGGTCAATAGCACCTTTGGATCTACCTTATCTTATATATTTGTTGGCGTGCCCACACAATCATGGGGATTAGTCGAGCAAACCTCGAATATCCCTCAATATAAAAAAAAAGGTATGTATTGGCAATAAAGGTATTCTGATGAAGCTTAAGATGATGTATTCTCATTTTCTTACAAAATACAATGTTGATTCATCCTTGACACTACTCTTGGTTTAACAAATAAACACAAAAAACATAATTAATGTCCTTCATTAGCAAATAAATAAATTTTTTTTTAAAAAAAGAGGCAACATCCTAGTAAACTTGGAGTGTAAGATGAGGTCTCAAAGCTCTCAAATGTAGGTATGTTGCAAACTTCTTAGTAGTTTCAGCTGATATACCATGCCCTGTCCCCTTGGTTATATGTTTTTCTAAAGGAGGCCCGAATGCAGGTCTCAATGATGGTGGCTTGAATGCAATCCCACAATGAGGGATAATGTAGGCACATTGAACCTTTGAGGAACTGCAGATGAGTTAGACAACTACCTATCAAATCAATTACCAATAAGATTTAGCAAAATCTATGGTTTCACTTGATTAAAAAGATAAAATATATAACTTAAGTAAAAAAAAATAACATTATTTCGCAATAGTTATTGCTCAAAATGATGGACGATTATTAGGGATGTTCCTCTCTTTTGCTGCCACACAAGATTCTTCCTCTGTATGCACCCTTACAGCTAGCCTTTCTTCTACTCAGGAGCAAGTACACCCTTATAGAGTCTCATGATATATACCATCTATTCATATTTGGAGCACTTTGAAAGGCCAACTTCCACAACATCTCATGGTGATATGAACTCTCATAAGTTGTCTTCTTCCTCTACTTCTTTGATCTACCCAGTATCATCTTAGAATTTGAGGAAAGGAAGTATGAACAAGAGTACTCTCCTAAAGTACCTCACCAACATCAAGATTGGTAAAACTGACTCAGGCAATTGTAGTTGTCTCCTTCTTCAACTAGTGATTGATATAATTCTCAGGCTTTTACTATTGAATACCAAGACAACAATGACATATCGGCAGGAATAACAAACACATCCCAAAGTCTAGAAGAATAGGTGTGCTTCAACGGATCAACGACACATTTGGAATGTGGATAGCTAGTTGCATCAAACATTGAGTTATTTGGATCCCCACCCAATGAGGTGTCCAATGTATAGATTTGCCCTTCACATTCCTCAGCTTGGCACTAAGCATGACAATACGTGTCGTGTCGTGTTTGAACGTATTGTGTCTAAACGGGCTCATGTCAGAAGTACCTCAACCCGTATGCAACTCGTTTAATAAATGGGTCAAAAACTATAAACACGAACATGACCCTTTAAAATTGAGTTGATATGCCACAACATCTATAACTTGTATAACTAAATGTGTATTGTATAATTATAATTTTAACTTAATATTTTTACATGGATTGATGAATTTGACAAATAAACATATACTTAAACAGGTTTAATCGTGTCATATTGGGTTAGATGAGTTCAACCCCGTTTAGCTTGTTTATGTAAATGGTTTATATGGGTGAACTCGTTTAGACACGAAATTCGTTTAGGGTCAACCCGAACCCGCCTAAGTCTGTATCATGTCAGGTCGGGTTATCGTGTTATGTCATAAATTGCCAGGCCTACTTTGGCACACACTTATGGGCATATGATTATTGGATACTTTATAAGCAAGCTCTTCTAATGTGCCATTTTATTTATGATACTGACCATGGAGTTTTCTTTAGATACAATCATTGAATTTTTAATGATTTATTTCTTGACTTTTCATCCTTTTATAAATATCATTTATTTTTGAGGAATCTTTAAAAATAATTTTATTGAGAATTATATGTATTTTCTGATTTTCAAAAAATTTTACTCATTTCGTTTCAAGTTTTTAAAATTTTAAGAATTTTACAATTTTTGTGAGACTTTTTGCTTACATTAAATTATCCTATTTGAGTATTCTTGTGAGACTTTATTAAATAATTCTTGAATTATTTTATTTTTACTATCCTAAATTTTTACCTTTAATTTAATTTTTAGAATTTTCCATTATTCTAATTTTCAAATTATTTATTCAATATTAACTTTTATTATTTATTTAATATTTTCGTTTGTTTTAACTTTTGAATTATCTTATTTTTCTTAATCTTCCTTTTTCTAAAATTTTCTAATTTCTATCTTATTTGTTGAAATATAATCTCTTCGATTTTATAATTTCGCTGGGTGTCGATTGATGAGGGGCAACACGTGTTTATTTCATTAAGTCATATATATATTTCTCTATAATAATTACGTTATAATAAGTAGTATCAGAAGACATAAGAAGTCATATCAGTAGTATGAGAAATCTTCTTTTTTCCTTGCTTAATAAAAGAGTAGGGTGGATAGATAATTGTGGTGTATATTGCATCTTATCTATATAATTTTTTTAACAGTATATTATCTAATATTTAAAAATATGACTAGTAAATAATTTGCACAGCACATGGTAAATATTATCGCATGTAATTGGAAAAGACAAAATATCGTTACATGTAATGCAAACGTAGAATGATCTCTTATTCACGAATATCTTTATATAACGATTGCTGCTATCCGGAGAAACATATATATAATTTAAAAAAAAAACAGTTGTGGATAAAAGGTTTGAGTGGATTGATAGAATAAAAATCGTAATCTAGAAAAACAGGATGAATCGATAAGTAATCGCTTCAAAACTACCTTATTATGTCTTAACGTGATGGAGATTGTGGCTTAAAATAATAGGGAATGTAAATTAGGATGAATGGTGGTTTTATATATAAAAAAAAAAGACCAAATCTTTCTTGTTGTGGTTTAAAATAATAGAGGTAGAAATAAATTCCAACGTAATTTTAATTTAAGTTTGATTTACTTACTGAAAATATAAAACTCTTCAACCATCATGGGCGATGGTCTAATACTTCAAAACTCACTCCCATGTGGTCTCAATCAGATTCAAGTCACACTCTAATTAAAATTACTATAAGGCACTTCTGAACTTGATCCTTGGCAGACATCGGCCCCTTGAATTATACAGGCATTTGGTGATACTATATTAACAGGGTCAATATTAGTATCGCTTATTCAGTTCATCTGATACATTCACGATAAAATACAAACGTGAATTTCAAGTAGCAAGATTAAATGATTGCCACTATTGCAACCCTCATTTTCTTCAGAAAATAAAATAAAATTCTTTCAATTATAGAATTTTCCGATCAATATAATTTTGATGTATTGTAAACTGTAAACTATTGCTCCCCTCCTTTTCTTCAAAAAAAAAAAATAAATAAAATTCTTTCGATTATAGAATTTCCCGGTCAATATAATTTTGATGTACTGTAAACTGTGAATGCAATCAGGATCGATAATTAACTTTTCAACCCATTAAAATGACATACTTCTCTTTCTATGAGTTGCCATGCCCTCTTTCTTTTGTTAGGTGGCATCAATAATTATAATCATCAAAATGGATTAATCAAGAGGATTTCGCACTCCTTATCTCATAATTAAGGGTTTGTCGTGGCCAGAACTAAGGGTTTAAATAAAGAGCAATCGACATTAATTAGATAATTAAGCACATCTCGAAAAATTGTGATAGTGATATCACACTTTCTGATTGTTGATAATATTCATTGGAACAAAATAGCTCGAACTTTGATGACGTTATCAGTTCCTTTGTCTTGTAAAGCAACACTTTCTTTGATGACAAGAAATGTTGATAAAGCAAGTCGGTTTCTTAGAGCTACCAAAGGTTAATTAGTACAATGATTAAGCAATTCCTCTCATCGTTTAACTAATCTTGTGAGACTGAAAAAAGGGTTTGGTGGAGTGTCATCATCCTTAACCGATAACTAAATGGTTATGGGGTTCGATTCACGTCAGTGATCTCTCTCGTGTCTCGTTATTTTTCTAATTTTTCTTATCCTTTTTTAGGTTCACGGGTTTGACAGGAGAACACTTATCTCGTGAAGCTTTGTGGGATTACCGATGACTAAATGATATTCGATTGACATCACTGATCTCTCTCGTATCTTGTTATTTTCCTCTTCCACTCAGGAAAGGATCCATAACTTCTAGTCAAGGGGCGAAACTCAATGGGGACTTAGAAAACAGATTTCATGGGTGAAATAAGATAATTCACCAAAAAACATAAAGAAAATAATTTGTCAAATTTGCATAGAATATTAAAGACCATTATGAGTTTAGGGGTTGCGTCTCCCAAATCCATTCCTGCTTTCTTTTATCCCTTTTTAAGTTTGCGAGTATAATGGAAGAAGAATTTATCTTAGGAGGCTTTTGTGGGCTTGGTGCATATAACTTGAACTAGAATTTCATTAATTAAGACAGCATTTCCTATGGTGAATGATAATTTCACTTTAAAATTTTTATGTGTACTGATTCATCACATGATTGAAGCTTTTGCTCCATTATTAACTATTAATGACTAATTTAAGTTGCTTATAAAAAACGGACTAATGTTAATTTATTCAGATGGTTCGGTGCTTCTTTTCCTGTACGAGGAACTAGGACTTTGGGTCTGATAGATTGAAAAAAGATTGTGATTGACAGAATTTTACTCTTCCGAGTTAACATGATTCGAAAATGAAATAAAAGGGGTATGTGAAATCCTACGGGTACGATCGAATCCAACATCTTTAGGTCATAGGGTGAGAGTAGTACCAACCGACTAACCCTCTTTCATTAATACTGGCCTTTGATTGAGTTGCAAAATAATGAAAATAATATCATATTAGTATTTGTTGGCCTTTGATTTGGATTCAGGTTAATACCTAAATGGGAGTGAACGTTGGACCACTAGATTACCATCAAAAGATTCGATTCATGGACTACAAGAAGAGTGCAAGAACTCCATATCACCCATAAAATCACATCCCTAGGTGAGTCAATCAGGCTCGAGTCTGAATTAACCGAGGCTCATTAAGTTTATGAGTAGCGTACACTGTAATAAAAAAAAAATTAACTTGTAATGCGTAAATTATTAATATTTTTCACGTTAGTATGAGTTCTTGAAGTTTAAACCACATGTCACAAAAACCTTTCTAGCCGGGGCAAGCGCGATGCTACTCTGTTACGATTTAATATTAGTTAGTTGAAACAATTCGATATCTATCCTTTTAAAATATAATCCCATAATCGAATTCTATGTATGAGAAAAATTCATTATTGAAAGGACTTTAACTTTAACCATTTGTTTGTGATAAGAAATAAATCACACGTAAGGGCAAATCGGTCTTTATACCCCACAAGAAAATATCCTATGTACAATAAATTCAGAAATAGAATATTCTCAACTATTATCTTGTGCCACACGATGCATCAACAATGCCTAGTAGCCATTAACCGATTTCTTACCTTACTTATACAGGCCAACACCTAACTGAAAGGGACATATCATTCTCTCATTGGTTACATTTACTATCATCTATTAATTTTGATATTGACTTAAGATTGAAGTGTCAAATTGAACCATCACCCCTGATTTGACTTCCTTTCATATTTTCAAGTTAGGTGCTCAGTACGATCATGGAGAAATACTCATTTTGATCTTGCAAAGGATTTCTGATTCAAGTCAGTCGTTTCAACCTCCAGAAAACGTTGCATTATCAGTTTGGATGGAGGTGATGAATGGAGGGGAAGGGTAGGGGAAAAGGAGGAGAATGAATGGAAATATCTATGTGATTTGAATATGTTACAGTAAGGGAAAGAAGGGGAAATTAGTTCTGTGTGTATATAACTTATTAATTAACAAACAACAATACCGTTATGCTCTATTTCGAGTTTTTTCTTGTACTCACTTCTCGAAATTCGTGTCGTACGTAAGTTGATTCATGGATCTCAAGTCACATATAACTAAAAAATATTTAATCTAAATTCCATCGACATAAACTTCAAAGAATATAATTTACAGGATCGGTAAAATATTACTCTCCGCCCAGGGGTGTAGAATATTTTCTCCTTTACATTGGACAATCAAGTATCATTCTCAACTTGTCAAGAGTAGATAGGCTGCAATAGTTCATATTTTACATATTAAGAAAAGTGAAATTAATATTCTGTACTGATTTTATAAAAAGGTGATTTGACAATTCTTTTGAATGACTTCTTAACTTTTATTTCGCTCCTATTCAACCCCAAATTGAGGTGAAAGAAATACGAGATTTGAAGCGAAATTAGAGTAAATAATTTCTCTCCGTTAGAAATTAACATCTAAGGGAAAATTTTCCCTCCATTCACTCCATCCAAGCACAGCGTAAGTAAACTGACTCGACTTGGATACGAGTCAGATAGAATTCATTCATTTATGGTATTAGTCGGTGCATGCTAAGGGAAAGAAAAACAATGTTTTTCACTTTTTAACCGCAACCATCGTGAATTAAAAAAAAATTACTTTCATTATCTCAGAGAAAAGGGAGAGAGTCTTTGGTGTAATAAGTGTATTACGGGAGATCATGTTTATACAATATCATAAATTAATAAAATTTTTAACAAAATTTCAAAAATATAAAATAATTTTAAAAATAATATAAATTTATTAGTTCATAATATTATATAAATATCATCACATAATATATAAGACTTTCGTGGAAAAAAGTAAACAAGACAAGAAAATGAAGGAAACAATAAAGGAAGGAAAGACTTGAATATTCCGCATTGACCGGGCGGGGAGGAGACACTGTTGGGTCATGTTATTGCTCTGTGGAAAATTTCCGGCAGAATCTCCGGCTGTCACCTGCCAGATCCCGTCGATTCCTCTCTCTCCCCCACATTCGATTTTCCGTTCAATCAGAATCTACTGTTTACATGTTTGTTAAAATATTTTTTTTTATTTTAAGAAAAAATTAAAATTTAATAATTATATCTGTATAATTATTGATTACATATTAAATTTTTATTAAATTGATATACCACATTATTATTGGCACATAGTATAACCGTTTTACTAAAAACTTTCTCGATGTGCTTGACCTTAGAAATTCTTGGGTGATATTTTCTTATCATATAATATAAGAAAATATCAATTAAATTTTTACAAATGAATAAATTAGTATTAATTATCCAAGTAATTGTCATAATTAGAAGACATCAATCAAATTAAGATAAACGAGTAAATTAACATTACTTACCTGATCAATTATCATAATTATAATTAATTAGAGTAATTTTATTGGTATATTTTCACCACTTATTATGAGATATGACTATAAAAGATTTTTCCCCCACCCACTAGGGCATGCAACTCAATTTCACGGGAAAAATCTTAAATGATCATACTTTACAGTGACACGACAAGAAAGAATCCTGATTAGTAACAGTTAAGGTAACTGCTATAATAATTAGCATTAATTTACTCATTTGTCATAGTCTAACTGGTATCTTCTAATGTCATATGGTGAAGTTGAATCATCTATAAATTTCTCCATTTTCCGAACTCAAGCGAATCGCTCTGTCCATAGATCATGAATTTTTCACACTAATCATGATATCAAAAATTTTAATAAATTCTATTTTATTAAGATTAGAACTCAAAGGTAAATTGCCATGTCCATAAATCATGGATTTCTCATAATAATTGTACCTGTTGAACAACGACAGCCACAAGCGCATTTCACTCGATTGTCTCCTTGAATCATGGTCTCAGTTGGATCCGTGGACTTGCCAAGTATTTATCACCCAAAAAAAGAATAAATTCCTCATCGTAAAAAATAATTTACCGAAACTTGAAAATGGATTTCAGATAAATTTAATCGCCCGTAATTTTTTTGCGGGTAATTGAGTACATTCTTGTAGTGGTAACTTACTGTATCGCTACAACGTCAGTGACAAGTTTATAAATATCTGACTATCAATTCTAAGATACTACACGTGCTGATCAATAGGAAATTGTGAATTGACATTTGCTGGTTGAATTCACTCGAAAAAAAAAATCTTAGATGATTCTATCTCATAGTAATATGGTAAAAAATAATTAATTAAATTACTTTTATTAATAATAAATAAACGGTGACCTGTATTACACATAGAGTTGTCAAGAATACATTTTATCTTAAAAATTTAAGGAGATCAAAGAAATATAGAGTTGACAAAAGAAATAACGTTTAAGATTAGAGCAGATAAAAAAAGAGTGATTCAAATCAGATAAAAATGAAGCAGAACTAGGGAATTGAGAGAGCTTTTCATGAATAAAATTGATTTTTTTTTTGCAGAAATTGCCAATGTCGCAAGGATTTAGAGAATTTTAAAAGAGCGTAAGAAGATTATATGATTAAAAAAATTATAGAAAACAATTGACAGAATCGCGATAGCTATTAATAAAATATGAGAAATTATTAAACTAAAATTACAGAAACGATAAAAAAATCATTTTCATATCTTCTATTATTTTATTCTAAATTAAATTTGAACAATTATAAACTAAATTTGATTCGGAGAATTCTTGGAACTTGAAAATGATACTGAAACTCATTTGAATTTACTTAAAGTAATAGAGATTAAAGGCAACTATCTGATTAATATTAATTTACTTATTTATCATAATTTAATTAACATCTACTCTCATTATATAATAAAATATAATTATTTAAGAAATTCTCGAATCAATTAGGAACGTAGACTGACTGAGTCAATTTATGGCATGTGTCCCGAATGTACGTCGTGATATGCATTTTCGTGAACCTCCCCATTCAGGAATTTTCGGAGATATGTACAGACAGGACACGACCCCGGCGTTTGACCCAATCAGAAGGAGGAAAAAAAATCTCAGACCTGTGCTACTGGTCACGTAGCGTATAAGAGCTAATTAATAATTATTCGAATAATTAATATTAATTTAATTAATTATTATAATTTAATTAATATTTTTTTATATCACGTGATAAGTGAGGATCATCTAATAATTTCTCATGAGAAGGAGAGAATCTTCTTAAGAATGAATTAAATTTATAACAGTGTTTATATGGTGCTATAAATTAATAAAATTTTAATAATTTTAATTTTTTATAAAATTTTAAAATTAAAAATAATTAATATATTATTAATTTCTGACAACAAAAAACACATTCAGAGAGACTTCGTCAAATCAGACGACATGAGACACGTATGGTGACGACAGTATAGGCTGCATTTATTTCTCACCAGATCGGCACTCGCCTAATGCCAAGCTTTCATTGGGCTCAGTAGTCACTCTCCACAAATAGTAGATGAAAAAATATTAATTTAATTAATTTAATTAATAATAATTATTCAAATAATTAATATAAATTTAACTATTTATTATAATTTAATTAATATTTTTTTAGTCACATAGCGAGATAATATTGCTCAGAAATTTCTTTTCTTAGAGGCGGATGTCATTGGGATCTGTGACCGACATCAAGAAATAAATGGGGAAGACGCGTTGTGTTATTATCCAGGAAATGATGAAGGGAGACGAGGAATATTTAGGTTGTTAAGATTATAATAAATGAGAAAATAAGTATTGATTAATTTGACGGTTATTAAAATTAAAATTATTATTATTATTATTATTATTATTATTATTATTGAGTAATTTAATAATAAGGTAAAATTATTTATGATTTTTTCAATCAAACAAACCATAAAAGGTAAATCTTATGTGACAATGGGGGAACGAATCTTGAAAATTTCACTAGAGGGTGGTACGTAAGGAGATTTAAGATGAGAATCAAAGGATGAGTTTAAGAGGGATTAAATTAAAAAAATTTAATAAAGATAAATAAAATAAGATAGATTTATATAATTTTTCATAATTTATTAGAAAATATACTATAACAGCTCTCTTGAATACGAAAAAAAGAGCCAAAATACCGTACATTCATTAAAAAAAACTTTCTTAAGAGATTGTTTTTCGAAACTATTTCCATTTATACTGTCAAGACGTCGCAGGTTCTCATCTTGTTAATCTTCACAAATGGAAGGCGAAGGCCCGGATGGTAAGTTTATTTTCTTCTAAAATCGCAACTCTAAAATGCGATCTCTTTACAAATGAGATTGCATGCTGAAGAAGTGATCACTTCATCACAAAAAAAAAATAGAAGATCGTATCTTCAAAATATGATCTCTTTGTAAAATTGAAATTATTAACTAATGGTTAATAATTTATATGATTTTATATAAATTTATATTTATTTTTATAATATTATTCAATTTTACAGAATATGTTAAGAATAATACATAGTTAGAAAACAAAAAATTAATAATGTTAATTTTACTAATTCACTCCATTTATCTTTTTATATTAACTTAAAATTATTAAAGTGGTTTTTAAAAAATTTAAAGGTGATGAAGGTTTTAAAAAATAAAAAGATACCAAAACTACCTTCTAG
Organism: Lagerstroemia speciosa; assembly: GCA_037672795.1. Classification (NCBI taxonomy): domain Eukaryota; kingdom Viridiplantae; phylum Streptophyta; class Magnoliopsida; order Myrtales; family Lythraceae; genus Lagerstroemia; species Lagerstroemia speciosa. The sequence goes on from CM075297.1 coordinate 9,843,679, forward strand.
AACCATGCATTAATAGGTAGATAATATATAATAATCAACTTGGGGTTGGCCTAATAATTCTCTCACTAAACTCCATAATGGGTGATCTCAGGATTAAATCTCAGGTTGGAAGGGTCGACGAGAATTTTTCAGGGATCCTGGCTAGACCGCAGATTAGTCTAGAGTTGTGTTTCGCATGTCATGGATATACTGCGTGGTACAAACAAAAAAAATATATAATAGATAGATAAATAGAAGAAAAAGAAGATGTCTTTCTACTTTTCTTCTATCACTATATGGTTCTAGACAGTAGTTTTGATGTCTTTTTCATTTTCTAAAATTGACACCATCTATATTATATGGGAGATGTGATATAATTCATTTCACTTTTAAACTTTAAAATTATGATTAATTCTTTTATTCTTCTTATATATCTTTATATTTATTTATTATTAATATATTTTATAAAATTAATAATATTTTAAGAAACTAATACTCAAATATAAAATCATATAAAGTACTATTACAAACTAATAATAGCAATAATTTGTAATCGACTATATCATTGATAATTCCGTGCATAGCATGTGTGGACGTATAGTTTATTATGTGCCTCTGAAGGGCAGTATTGGTGTATTTTTCCTCTTCCAAAACTGCCTTTATTTATATTATATGTAAGGAGTGAGATAGTTTATCACACTTTTAAACTTTTAAAAACACAATTAATTAACAATTTTAAGCCAATATAAAGAGATAAATGAAGTGAACTCGTAAAATCGATGTTAAGATTATTACCATTATTTAAAATTATAATTACTTTTTTATTGTAATTATAGAATTGTTTTTCCTTTTTAATTTTATAAAAAAAACCTAAAAATTGACTTAATTTTACTGGTTTGTACCACTGCATACCCACGGTGACATGGTTACACACAAGACTGTCATGAAGTAGACCGTAATCTAATGTCATAGGCATCCTAACCGTTAGAGACGCCCTAAGTGAAAGAAAGCTTATCACAATAACATGAAATACTTTAATTACATTCTTTTTTTGCAACAACCATATTTAAAACGACTAGGTTTTAGGGGTACTTTTGGGAACTATCAATTAGGTCTTTCATTACGAACCCTCGACCTCAAGAAACACGATGATCCCGGCAATGGATCTTTACTGCTTGATCGAGTAAAAACTGCACTCTTCACAGCATAAAAACTATCAATTACTCTTACAGCGTGACCCCCTTTTTCTGATCTCCTTTTTGCATATGGTAAGAAAATTACGACTGTAGACCAGATGGTGGGTCACGCAAAATATTCTAGGGATATGTCTCGGCACACCCAGTCGATTTAAATAATGCAGATATTACTGAATCTGTTCAGTCACCCGATCGGATTTGACCTACCACTCATCTCCAACTTTGGTCGGAAGCTCGCTGGAAAATATAAGAGGAAAAGTTTCCGGCCAAAGGTTTTGCCAGAAACATCTTGCCGGCAATGGAATGGAGGATTTTAGGTTATTTTAGTCTTTTTATCATTTGACATTTTTTTTATTCCGTCCTTTTATTCTCTCGAACAAAAAAAATCACTCCTATTAAAAATTAATTTTTATTCATAATCTATTTTTTCACCTCTTTTATTCCCTATCAATTTCTTTATGACAAACCAAACAAACAAAATGTGGCATATTTTTAATGGATAAATTATATGAAAAGCACATTATTTTCGAGTTTTCTCGTTTCAATTTTTAAATAAGAAAACACAATATTTCAAAATTTTTCAAATCAAGCCAAAACCATTAGCTTCATTACTAAATGCTGACATGAGTCGTGACATATGATACTATGTACTGTCTCGTATTTGGCTAAAAACTTTAAATATAAATTATAAAAAGGATTTAAGATAAAAGAAAAGCAAAGAGGTAGAGGCTGTCGGACGAGGAAACTACCGACCTTGTCGAGGCCACCAGTTTTCTAGAACAGCCAGATGCTCTCCCTTTAAATTCTTATTTTAATTTAAAATTTAAAATTTTAACTAATTATGGGATTACGCTTGACATAAATACCATATGACAAGCCATGTCAATACTCAAAGGTGGAGTTAACAGTTTAGCTTGATTTGTGAAAAATTTCAACGATTTGACTCGGTCTGAAAAATTTAAAGTGTTGTATTTTTTTTAAAATTAAAGCATTTGAATTTTTGATAAAACTGTAAATCTCATATTCTTTTTATACAATTTACCCTTTTTTAATTTAAAAAGAATTAACACAAATTTTTTTTTTTGGTTAAACACAACTAGGAGACTTCCCTTCATCCGTGGGAAGTAAGACCGACAACCTTATGTAATATTCAGATATTAGAGCACCCACACGATAACCAACGTAAATATTGACTCCGTCAGTATAACATTACAAAAGATCTGATATAGTTTATAAGAGGTAGTATCCTGTCATGTCTAGATCGAAATAATATACTTTTTACAAATATTTTGACACAAATATACAGATGGGATTCGAAAATGGAATGTCAATATTGCCCAACTATATAGAAGTAAACTTAATTATTCCCTTTCCCATAGGTGGCTGGCGAAAGAATTCAACAGTCTCTGATCGGGTTATGTCAGTGAAAACGCTAAACCCATTCCCAAAGGCAGAGAAAGTATTTAATGAAGTACTTGTATAAATAATACTGAAATAATATATCTGTCCAATTAAAATCTATCGTTTATATACTTGTCTGATTAGCGTTCATCTATTGTTAGAATTTTTTTATATTCTTAAGAAAATTTTTAGGATTTAGTAAATATATATATAATTATTAATTACATATCAAATTTTAATTAAATAAATATATAAAATTATCATTAATATATAGTGTGAATATTTCGCTGAAAACTCTCTCTCCTAAAGTGACACTTCGTTTGGACACTATAAATTCGCATACTCCCCCCCTCCTCTCTTCACCCCCATATCCCTCTCAATCCTCTCCCTATCTTCCCGAGCAGCGTTTATTCCCTCCTCGTGTTCGTCGTGTACTAACTATACATGCGTATACTTTGTACTCACCCCGATAATTCTTACCCACCATCGACTCGAAGGGCCTGAACTCCCGAGTCTTTGTCGGAGTTTCGAAGGTCCTTGCTTGCTCCTCCACCAGTTTTTCAGCTTCAGCGATAAGTCGGAGTTCGTCGCAGCAGACGTCTATGGCGACGGTCGTGTGCCAAGGTTTACTACACTCATCATTTTTTGACCCGCCGGAGAAGGCAGAGCAGCCTTTATTGCCGCCGCCATTGGTGACGTTGCGGCTCAAGCTGTCACCTCCGCAAAAGCCGGCCGACCTGGGCGGCTGGGGCTCCCTCCAGCACTCTCTGAGTTCTAGCAACGGTTCTCCAAAAGATTCGGCGACGGCTGTAGGAGGAAACGACGCTTATGCCCCATCCCCGGCAAGGCAGCCGTCGTCGCTGAAGCTCAGCCACCGGAGCTTGCAACTTTGCACCGAGAATCTCGGGAGCGAGACAGGCACTGAAGTCAGCGAAGGTGACAGCTTCTTCTCCAGCGTTGGGATTTCCGAATTTCCCATAAAGTCCCCGACATCTCCTCCGACACGTCAGCATTCCAGGGGCAGGTTGGTAAATCCGCCCCGGGAGATTCCCCCGCCTCTGACCACACTGAGCGGAGCGGAGACCCTACAAGTTCGTGCCCGCCGGGAGGAAGGCAGGCTCGTGATTAACGCCGTTAAGTCACCGTCGAAGAGGCATGGATTCCGGGCCGTGCGAGTCGGTGGCCGGCTCCGCCTCAGCCTCCTCCGGGCCAATGGCCCAGATACCGACACTCCCGATTCGCATGATCGTGAAACGGCAGATGAATCACGACAAAGTGAATTCGAAGGCGAACATCAACACGGTCTGGTTGAGAAAGGTCGCCGGAACGGAAACGAAGAGGAAGAAGCGCATCTTCGGGAATGGGACGGAGAAATTACGACTGGCAAGTCAATTCGGAGGCCGATTGTCAAGATAAGGTGCATCGAGAAAGAGCATGACCATTGCCATCACCATCACCAGAACAGCATGTTGAATTGGGAATGGGAACCCGATAGGGTGGAGAAAGTCTTAGACCAAGCGTGAGAGTGCATATGGAGTGTCATAGATTATTAGAATTTAATTATTTTCATAATTTTTTTTAGTTTTTAAAATTTTATAAAAAAATTTAAAATAACCTAATATTATTAGTTTACGAGTACTGTCACGTAGTATACTTATTACCTACAATATTGTCTCGCTCGGATGCTGGTCCTTGAAGAAACAAGCTATCACTATCGTTAGTACTGGGAACTAATTTTGGATATTTTTTTCCTTGAATTTTGTTAATGTTATGTGTTTTCCATCTCTCTTTTTCTTCAGTTTCTAATCAATTAATCATTAGATATATATTCCCTGTGTTTTTGCATCTCCATTTTCCCTTATTAACATACAAAAACATCTCATAATAACGTCATAGAAAAAAAATATATATATATATATATATGTATTACGCACGGATATAAAAAGATAACAAATGTGAAATATTGGGATGAACCCCGTGAAATTAGATCTTTTATTTATAACATAATATAATTTAATTTATTTGAAATTCATTAACTCATAGTAATAGATAGAATATTTTTTGTTATCATTAATATACTATGTGAATTTTACCTTTTCAAGTTTAAAGTTTCAAATAATTCGTTTGAAATATATAACAGATTTTTTTACTGCTAAAGTTATAGATACAAAGTGATAAGGAAAAATCTGAATAGTTAATGAGAAATTTTACTGTTAAGATCGTATATATGAAGTAGGAGAAAATAGCTGAAATTACAACTTTACCATTAATCTAGGGGATTTTACATATTATATGCATATGACATGACATATGTAAATTAAATTAATGACGAATGTGAAAATAAAAAAAAAAAAAAAAAGAAGCCAAAGATGTAAATAAAATTATTTCAATTACTAGTGATTATGGTAATACTCAGTTGACTAATATTTATTTATTCATTTATTATAATTTGATTAATATTTTCTCATTTTACACTATCGATAGGTTAGTGTCATTGAAGAATTTCTGACTCTTTTTAGTAGAGCATATAGCTTTCACGTTTGCCGGGGGCAGGGGATTCAAAGGGACATTGTTAGATATCCTCACCGTGACGCTCTCTTAATCATGGGCGACGACACGGTCTTTTTCTTTGGCGATTGTGAGGATCACGTGACGTTGTGGAAACAATTAAACGTGCGATTTCGGTTTACTCGGTCTATCGTGGAGTTGAGGAGAGAGTCTCGTGGGTCGCGGATGCCACATCAGAACTGTTTCACAGCATCACAAGATAGTAAGAATTAATCATCGGTCGATTACGAGAGAGGATTTAAACGACATAATGAAAATTCAAAGCTTAAATGGCAATTCTAAGATCCCTAAAAAAAAACTTGTGCTTCTCAATGTTCTTTTCCCTTTCTCGCTAATTTATATCAGAGTTTGAGTGTTTCTTATTGTTTTTAGGGATTTTATTTAGCTTCCTAGGAGTTTTTATTTATTACAAGCTTTATAATTTATATTTTACCGTATAAATCTCTCATTAATCTACCAATGTGGCTAATTTCTACTGGCTCATGACACCATAAAATAGCGTTGATATGATACGCACGTTTCATATAATACTTTCTTCTTGGGAGAGGTGTGTGATTCTCCTACCCGAGAAATCTGTAAGAGTGGCAAGTTCGAGGAAGATATCAAGAAATTCTTACGTGAGCTCAGCTTTTTATAAACTACTAAACAAAAAGAATTTATAAAGTACGTGTTTTTTTTTTTACTAACACAATTAATGGTGAGCTGAATTCACCCAAAAACTTATGAGCTCAGCACGCCGCCCATCCCATGGCTCGATGAATCACCGTCTGGGCCACACCAGGTCCACCTCTCGTTCGAGAAAAGTCAGCAATTGGTAGAGGCGTGCTCTTTGGATCTAAACTTGGAAGTTATTAACTTCTTGAATTGTATTGCACTTTTAATGGTATTGCGATAACATGAAAGTGTTGAGCATTGATTGAATATTTATGGTCGAACACGAAAGTCCGAACATTATATAACGAGATATGAATATATCATCATTATTGTTACATTCCTTCCGTCCACTGTATATTCTATGTGTCCAGGAGCACCATGTATTTGAAAACTCTCATTACCATGTCTTTGGGATATCACTCTCGAATTCGACTTTCTCATAGGTCCCCAGCTAAACACCGAGGATAGAGACCAACTCGCTCATATCTATAAAGATGTTCAGGGTAACTTTGGAATTTTGAATCGACCTGAAGGACTTGAACCCGAGACCTTTTTCGAGAGAAAGACATGTCTTACCATCTCAACAAACCCATGTCGGCAATCCCACTCAATTTTTAACACATCCAAAAAATTGCCACTAGGTTCATGCAATCTTTGCCGGATCGCCCTGTCCACTTTCAAAAGCATGTGAAGCACGTGCTCTATTGAAAAAAACAGTAAGCCAAATAGAACCTTAGATGTTATGCGATCAGTAAGTAAAACTATTGCATTTTAAGGCACGTACACGTGTTAATAAGGCCACTCTTTTTTTAAAAAAAATATTAGAAGGAATGGGATGAAAAAGAAAATATAAGAATAGGTGGAATCTCACTTATTATATAATTAAATTAATATTTTCTCAATCCATTATGGAGGATAATGACATTGTAATAAACTCATTTTCTAAAGTAGAATTACTAACATAATGATATAATATTTCAAAAAAATTTACTGATATAAAATAAGATAATTTAATATGAGCATAAATAAAATCGATAAAATATGTATAAAATTCTATAAATTTTCTCCCACATTTCCTAATTAAGAGAGTTTTGCATGTGAGTGGTATACCACGTGACAGTGCTAGTGTGATGTCATAATTTCATAAACTAATAAAATTTAGTTATTTATGTGATTTTTTTATTTATACAATTTTATTTAAAAAAACATTAAAATGGTTTAATCTTGTTTAAACATGCCCACTTGACAATAATGTAGTGAGAAATGGTAAATAAACTGCTCTGATCAGTAATAGTTAAGGCATCTGCTCGGACGACGAATATCAATTTACTTATTTATCACAATCTGATAAGCATTTTCTCGCGTCATGTGATAAAGTGAGATCATCTAAGAATTTTTTTCTCCCATGTGATATAACCGTTTGACCGAGCAGTCTATGCTTTCCTTAAATCTATCCACGATTTGCTCAGAATCTCCTTTTCCTACACAATTACGTTAGTGGTTTTGTTGCAACGTAAGGCCTTTTCCTTCTCCTATAAAGAAGATCCACCGGACGAACACACTGCGCAGGCCTCATCCAGGGATGTACGACGCACCAACAGCAGCGTGCCACGTGTAAAATAAAACTTTCGGTCTTCTGCAAAAGAAATTAGACAAAAGGTGCATGCGATTGAGGTTTTGATTTTTCGGTGGCTCTACGTAAATAAAGAAGGCCGCTATAATAATCTTTGGTCGCCATTCCGTCGGAACGAAGTTATCTTAATATAATTTTTCATTTCATGATATCCGAACACTACTTTTCATAGGATAAGTTTCTAACTTTTGAATCCGGACTCTAACATGTAGAATTAGAATTGGACCTGCTCGAACCTGTACATGTTCAAGGTACTCTGTTGGAACCTGTCGTTTTTCTCTTCTTATTATGATAACTTTGAGAATATATATTTGTAATCTATACATTTCATAATTAAGAGACCGGATTTATGATAAATTTTTATTACCATAGTTTAAGGTATTGGCATAAGATTTAGTAAATATTAGTTACATTTATACACATTTTTTAATATGTTTTATTATTGGTTTCTTATTCGTTTATAAATTCTATTGATATTTTGAATATAATAAATGAATAGCTGTTGTGTAAAATAAAAATTTATCGAGTAAAAAATTTAAAGAGTATAAATAACACAAGAATTAA